>JANFAH010000123.1:0-84291 GCA_024663395.1 Pisolithus tinctorius
GGCTCTCGCATTCTACAACGACCTAAAACGTCGCGCACACTGAATGGTGCAACCTCCAGATGATTATTCATTCCAGAGGAAGTTCTTGCACAGATTACTGCATACATAATCAAGAGCATATTTGAAGCTCGTGGAATTTCCACTGAACACTTGATGATTGAGGAGATCCTCGAAGAAGTGCACCATGGAAATGGTGCAAAAAGCGATAAATATGCATATGAGATCGAGCCACACCAGCCCTGGAGGGAAATCCTTCCAAGGACGAAGTGGTTCGCACTCACATGGGAGGAAGGGCGATCATAACTCTCCAACAACCAGAACTTTAAGTACATAAAGAAAGGGGACACCCTTTATCGACGAAAGACGAATCCCCCTCAAAGGGAATAAATTCATAAAGAGGGATGGCTTGGACCATCAATCTCGTCAGAAAGAGCAGAATCGCTCATATGACAGGGGGAAGCAACCCCAGAAGTTTCTAACAGGTATCACCTGCTACAATTGCAGAGAAGGCCACATGGCACCGAGTTGTCCCCTTCCTCGCAAGGATAAAGGCAAAGCCATGGCTATATGCAGTCGACGTCCAGAGGACACAGAGCACGAACATGCATGCGTAGAGGACAAAGTAGAGGAAGTGCCAGACAACCCTGACGATGAAGAGGAGGTACAGGCGTATGAGGGAACTACAGAGGTTGCCCCAAAAATACAGAGTCGGTAGAACCCGACGAATTTATCGATACCCTCGAGAAGTACTCAGGTAGATGAGGAAGATGAGCCA
This sequence comes from Pisolithus tinctorius, assembly GCA_024663395.1. Taxonomy (NCBI): domain Eukaryota; kingdom Fungi; phylum Basidiomycota; class Agaricomycetes; order Boletales; family Pisolithaceae; genus Pisolithus; species Pisolithus tinctorius. Next base: position 776 of record JANFAH010000123.1, read on the forward strand.
GTAGCGTATTTTGGTGCAATGAATCCGAAGACAACCTCTTGAGGAAGAGGTGGTCTATTGCGTGTCAATACATGCAGAAGTTCAGGAAGGGCAGATGCCCTCCGAGGACGATGCCTCGATGCAAGAGGATGACCCTCTGATACAGAAGACAGTCCGGTAATGATGCCGAACTGAAAATGGATCGACCAGATCTATTCCCACACGTACAAGATACCAGCGATGGGATTGGTCGGACCTATACAGAGCTGTACACGAGTTCGCATGTGACGAGTGTAGCCACCGAGTGGATCACGTAGCTGAAGGGCTACTAAATGGTAATCTGTCTCTGGTCAGGGTTCTCGCAAATAACGAAATCATGCATGACGGGAATACGAAAGGGGTAGGGAGAATGGAAGGCGTGCTCCATGGAGACACCAAATATCAGTGCGCGCACTAGGATGGCCCTTCACCTACTAGCATATCGCCTCCGGTGTATGGAAGGACATCAAGGGATGCCCTTCGAGAGATATCGATAGCACGCGAAGATGTGCGTCATGCTCAACCCCAATTAACATTGGATGAGCCCTTGGGGAATGCTATGATCGATCTACAGTTGCAGAGCATAATGACCCCTAATGTCCGAATATATCCAGACGCAGTGGTCATCGAAACACCATGGGGAATGGTGTGGATAAATAGAGACGGGACGGTAGAGCACCTGACCTCCTCCTGAGAAGAGGACGATATAGTAAGAAGTGCATCACTCAGAATAAATGAAGACGAGATGGATCTAGACCCTCGTCAAGCAGAATGACCTGAAATCACAGGTGGGACCTGGACTTGGTCACCGGTTTACAGAGCTACTCACTCCGAGCATTGCCCCAATGCCAACAATGCAGGGAACACATTGACGAGGCCGTAGCTGAGGAGAATACCTCGCTCACCATCGCACTGCAGTTCCCTGTGCAACTCGTGTTCTGCAGTACAATAGGGGCTGGGAAGATTGACCGCCCAAATGGAGGGGCACGGTATGAACATCGATTGCATTCGTGTGCAATACATACGATGGCTAATCGCATCAGGTCCCTCGAAGCACAGTGGATACAAGCGTTGTGTGATATCCAACGCTTGTGCACAACTGCGCCACCAGGAATGATATTCCTGGGGAGCTATATGATCAGCTCTGCAACTGAGCATCGCATAAGTCGGCCTAACCCAAATAACAATGAAGTCAGGATATACCCCGATGATATGGTGGTGGAAACACCACACGGAGATATAATCATCGAGGAACACCGCATCCTGATAACCCATGTATGGCTGCAATGGATTTGCAACCGATAGCAAAGCCGCTGATGTGCTTTTCGGTATGCAATGCATACTAAGCAGGAAGCGGGAACCCACCCGCAAATTACACCAGAATTGCGCATGTGCATAACGTAGATACCGTCATAAATGGCTGTAAAGCCTACACGATGATCGACACTGGAAGCACTGGAAACTTTGTGAGCCCAGCTTTCGCCAAGGTCACGAAGATGAAAGTGTTTCCGCTCGATCAGCAGCTTACGCTGCAATTGGGCTGCATAGGTAGCCGATCAAAAATTACACATGGAGGACTCTCCATGATAAAGATGGGCCACCAACAGACCACTGTTATTTCGATGTGGCTAATATCGATCGCTACGACTGTATTCTAGGAATCCCGTTCCTTAGGCAGCACAAAGTAGTGCTCGACTTCTGAAAAGTCGATGACGATTGCAGGTGAAAAGGTCCTCATGCTCACAGAGCCTGAGGTTGCCAGAGAGGGGCGCTCACGCCCCCCTAAAGCCACCTCCTCCTCGAACAAATGACTAGCACCCTGCGAGGCTGTCACAGCCTCGTGAGGGCTTGCTGGGGAGGGCGGTTAGAGTCGAAAAGCGAGCCTACACTCGCAGTAATAAAACCAATACAAAAAAGAACGTTGGGGGACAAAGATATACCTCGCCTAAGGGAGCGATGGTTCGAAAAGTTTAGACGAAGGTTCGAAGGTGTCGAACCGAAATTACCTCCTTTACGGGAGGTAAACCACAGGATTCCCCTGATCGACGAGGATAAGCGGTACTCGTACCACTTGCCTCGTTGTGCTGATGCGCTAAAGCAACAGTTGTCAGATAAAATCCGTCAGTACACAGACAGAATGGTGGGTGCTAAAAAGCGTCCCACAAGCCACCCATGCTGTGTATACCAAAGAAGAATGGCAAACTATGAACAGTCATTGACTGTCGTAAAAGAAATGAAAATACAATAAGGGATGTAACTCCCTTCCCTGATCAGGACCAGATCAGGATGGATGTTGCGAGAGCAAAGTATCGCTCAAAGATCGACTTGTCGAATGCGTACGAACAGGTACATGTCGAGCCTGAAGACGTCTGGAAGACAGCCTTCTCAACGATTTACGGCACTTTTATAAGCCAAGTCATGCAGCAGGGGGATTGTAATGCCCCTGCAACATTTCAACGCCTTATGACTGTGATCTTTAGAGATCACATAGGACGTTTTGTATATCTATCTCGACGATATATTCGTCTACAGCGATACACTGGAGGAGCACGAGCAGCACCTCCAGATAGTGTTTGAAACACTATGTCGGGCCGACTTCTTCCTCAAAGAGAGAAGTGCGACTTATATGCCGAGAAACTCGACTGTCTTGGGCACATAATCGACACCAAGGGTGCATGCAGATAGAGACAAGATGTCTCGAATTAGGAACTGGAGAGTACCTAAGTCGCTCAACGAGGTTCAACGGTTCGTTGGCCTTGTAGAATACCTGGCACAGTTTATGCCAGATATTTCGGTGTACACATGCCACTAACTGGAATACAAAGGAATGGACATCCGTTCCTGTGGAGGGAAATCCACGACCGATGCTTCCAGATGATTAAGGACCTGGCTTGCAAATACCCAGTACTGTGGCCGATAGATCCAAGGAAGGAAGAGCCAATATGGCTCGTCTGCGACGCATCACTCTACGGAGTGGGTGCACTGTACGGGCAAGGACCCGAATGGAAGACCTGCTGACCAGCAGGTTTCATGTCAAAAAAACTGAGCGATGCCCAACAAAACTATAGGACCTTTGAGCGAGAGACCCTCGCGATAATTGAAGCTTACTAAAATGGGAGGATAAACTCCTCGGGTTTAAGTTCACGATAGTGACAGATCATGAGGCCCTGGGATACCTCAAAACCCAATGAAAACTGTCGAGCCGACAGGTCCGGTGGATAGATTATATGTCGCGCTTTGAGCGAACATAGTATACCCAAGGGCTCAGAAAACCGAGTGGCATTGCCTATCCCATTACTACAAGGAGGAAGGAGGAGACAACGTCTCCAATGAGAACGTCGAGTGGGCAAATGCCGACATATGCCTGGACCCAGAGGGAGATGATCTCCCTCAGGACAGATGGCAAGAGCTGAGACTATCAGCGATGGAAGAACAGGAAGGGACTCTTCGTAAGAGTAACTGGCTAAAGGAAAAAGGGAAAACCGCATCCTGGAGGCTCAGGAGATGGCCTTGGCTGCAGAAAGGAATGACGAGGATGCTCCTCTCGCAATTGCGGAAGAGGATCCATCGATATTCGAATCCGCTGAGGCCTCACGAACCTCGCCAATAACCTACGGAGACATGCCAGAATTCCTGGAGCCATCCGTAAGGGATACAAGAGAGCCTACCTCGTGAAGATACTAGCACAACCATCACATCACCCTCAGTTTGAGGAAAGAGATGGTCTGCTTTACACGAAAAATCGTGGTGGAGAGGAAGTGTTGTGCCTTCCTCACACAAAGTACAAAAGATGACATTATTGCACGGGTCATAGACCAGCACAGGACGCTGGGACATTTCGGATCCCAGAGAACGGCGGACTATATCCGCAGGTGGTACTGGTGGCCAAAGCTCGGTCGAGAAGTGGACAGGTTTTGCAGAACCTGCCCCATCTGTCAGGCAACGAAGGCCAATCAGCGGCCTCCAGGACTACTGCACAGCCTACCTGTGCCGAGACGACTGTGGGGGTCGATAGCAATGGACTTTGTGGGACCATTCCCACCAGTGAAGGGTATGACTACCTGTGGGTAGTCCTATGCTGTCTGACGTCCATGATACACCTGATACTGGTGAAGACACGGTGCGAGCTTCGGAACTCGCATGGATATTCATAAAAGAAATAGCCCGCTTACACGGCTACCAGAGACAATCATCTCGACAGAGACACAAAATTTACGTCGACGTTCTGGTGATGCACAGAATGTTAGGAGCGAAGCTCCTAATGTCAACTGCATTCACCCACAGACAGATGGTGCATCCAAGAGCCATATGCAATGTAGTGCAGATGCTACGGTCGATGGTCTGTCCGGACCAGAGGGATTGGGTGTCGAAGCTGCCAATGGTCGAGTTTGCAATAAACTCGAGCATCAACAGTTCTACGGGGTTTGCCCCATTCGAACTGAACTACGGACATATGCCTGTAATGATGCAACATCGAGAAAGGGACGACTACATCGTCCCCAGGAGTAAGGACGTTTGTCTGACAAGCACTGGAAAATTTAGAAATGGCGCATGATGCCATAATCGAGAGTAGGGTGGTGCAGACGTACCACACCAACAAGAAACGAGCAAAAGGAACTCACCTTCAGTTGGAGACCTGGTGTATCTCTCCATGAAGAACCTGACCATGCCCAAAGGACAGCTCGTAAGCTCGCCAAGATTCATCAGGCCGATGAAGGTTCTACACTGTGAAAGCGTGAGCGATACATATACGCTCGAGCTGCCAGAGCAGCTAAGAGCGAGACGCATACACCCAACGTTTCATGTTGGGCTTCTGCGCAAGTATGAGCCAAACGACGACTTACTATTTCCACGACGTGATGCACACACCTTCTATGATGTCAGTACGACTGATGATGATGAATGGATAGTGGACGAAGTACTTGCCCACCGGTGGTCTGGAAACAAGGTAGAATTCCTTGTTAAGTGGAATCTGGGAGACTCCACATGGGAACCGATGTCCCACTGCAAGAAGCTCGAGGCCCTAGACAGGTACCTCGAACTTCAAGGCATGCGAATATACGCCAGTTGCCTCACAAGGCACAGGATACGCAGAAATGCAGTAGCCACATAGTGACTATGAGTAGTTGTGTACTACTAATGGAACCAAACACTCAGAGAAAAAACAAAGTCAAATAAAAATAAAAATAACAAAGAAGATAAAGATCAAAAGCCTAAAAATAACCGAACACCGCATTCTGTCAAAGGTAGATAGTATAATGTAGCCACCCACCAATCACTCCTCATTCATGTGTTTTTTCTATGTCGAGTATTACTTAAGTTTTTTAATTATGCCTCGTGCCCTCCTTTTTTACTCTTGCTTCTTCCTCACTCATACCACTTCATAGCACTGCCTTTTTCCAACACAACCATCCAGAATGTCTTCCCATAATCATCGCAGTACCTGGAGCTCGCGCTCCCCCAGCCCTCCCCGCACCGTTCTCACAGGGAGTCAGCCATGCACGATCATGGTGAGCTCTCTGCATGTCAAGGCACACGACCTGATAGCGAGGCTCCTCGCTCGCCATCCCCTGCTGCTCAGTGCAGCACATATGGTCAGCAGTGGCCAGAAGTGTGCTCACTCCCCATCCATTGCATTGTCACATGCCTCATCTCGAGAGCATGATGATCATCGCACAAACACCCTCAGGACCTTTCTGGGTGTGCCACCCACAACTGCCGTTCATCTGGCATCATGATTCCAGTTGCACGATGTGCAATGCTTACATGTTGCATGTCTCCCAGGGCATGGCCCTCTCTGAAGCAGGTCTCACTCCTGCAATATTCAACCTTGCAGACAAAGCTGCACACATTGTCTGCCATTCTCCATATGACATGCATTGTCGCATTGCATACCTTGAGGACGACCTCAACGACCGTGACAATGAGATTCGTCACTTACAAGACAAAATTGATGAGCTTGTCATACATTTCCAGCTCCCATGTCGGTCGAGCAGGAGGCATGGGATTTCGAACATGCATGAGTTGTCCCTTGGTGGCCCTGACCACCACATTCTTGACCAGCCTGGAGCTGGTCCCTCACGTCCCAGATGGCCCTCCCTGCTGCGATGTTTTTTTCAGGGGGGAGGGTGCAGGTGAAGCCTGCTGGTTCTCATGTTTCGAGGGAGCAACCCTTGTCACAGCACGGATGGCCTCACCATCCTCCTATGGAGGATGTGATGATGACCGACCATGCTGTCAGCTTTCCACATCCCTAGTGATGTCCAGATGACTCTGGATGAGGGAGCACCCTCTGTTCCTGCACAGGGAACAATGTTCCCTGAGTTCATGGGACAGAATGGCCCCATCGTGCTTAGTCTGGGCGAAGGCTCAGACAGGTAAGAATAAGATCCTCTTCATGAGGATCAACAACAATCTCTATGCCTATGAGGGCGAAAAGATCACAGTGTGAAGCGCAACCTCAGGCTGCACATCATCCCACTGGTCCCAGTGGGCAAGAGACTGTATGGCTGGGCTGTATGGTTTGAAGGAGGCATCCTGGGGCCCATTGCCCTCTTCAACACTGCGATGATATCTGCCAGCTCTACACAAAAGCATTACAGGAGCCAGAGGATAAGGCTCCCTGTCTGAAAGGCGCAGGACCTTATAACTTACCTCAACTTGTGGAAAAGATGCAAGTTGGGGTCAATGAGGTCATCAACCTTGCATTGAGCGAATGGAAGCCTCCTGTGTGGTCTTCCAAGAAATCTTGCGAGAGGAGAGAGGCCCTCAAGAAAAGGGGAAGGCAGTTCACCTCAAGGGGAAGAGGAACAAGCACCTGCTGTGGGGATACCCCCACCTACATCTGGCCCCTCTGGAGGTGCTCCAGCACTGCAGGAGCAGATAGCAGATGCTCCTTTGGGCTCACTCCAGCATCTGATGTAGGTTCAACCCCTACTCCCTCTTATCGACTGTGTAGCGGTTCAACCACATGAGACTCAACAGGTCTCTGAACAAAGGCCTGGCCAGCTCCCAAGCTCAGTCCTCCACAGGACACAACCTCCTCACAAGGCAAAAGGGGCCAAGCCCTCTGGTGGGAAGTCTAGGGGCATTCCCGAGCTACCATCAATGCCCCTCCCCTTGACAGTTCTGTCGAAGCTTGGAGGGAGTTCATCGACAAAGAGAGAGGCACCCTTGCTGGGGCGAAGACGGCGAGTCCACACTCATGGCCATGCTCCCAGGGGTACTGGGGACTCTAGCAGGCCAGATGACTCCAATGCAGAGGCCGACCCTCTCTTTACGAGTGCCTGGTGCCAGTTCCCCAGAGCCATAGGGCTCAAATGTCTGGATGTGTGAGTTGGCTTGCTACTCGCAGCAAGGGGATGATATCGGTCCCTCCTCACTGGGCAGAAGTCAGCCCAGTCAAGGCACATCACATCCCTGGGACAGTGAGTTCACCACCTCAGCTGACAGGGCCTCGATTGCAGCATATCTCGCTGCTAATGGGGTCAGCACATATGACACTGACACACACTACAATGGGCTTGACAAGCTGGTCAAGAGTATGTCAATGGCATCATTGCCAATGGAGGGGAGAATAACCCTCAGGTTATGGCAAAAATCAAGCCCCTGAGAAGGCTCTCACCAACCTTGCCCCCAAAGCGATGTTCGGATTGAGGGAGTGGTACGAGTGTCAGGCTCAGGCCATTGGTTTGCACCATCAACCAGGTCCCTCTGGGTCACACACCCTTACGGGCTGACGATCAGCAGATCATCTCTGTGTTCGCCTCTGCAAGCATTCATCTATGACCTCCCCCACTGTCCTCATGGGGGAGCATCCACTGTCAGGGGAAATCCCCCTGCTAAAGACTCTGAGCCTGAGGAGGGTGAAATGACTGATGACCTATTCGAGGATGAGGATAGGTTGCAAATGTGAGGGGATGTTCCCTCTGGAGACTCAACTCTCCGATTAAAGGATTGGGTTCAACACTCCTTCTCTGTGTTTGGACTTTTGAGGCCTAACCCTCAAAGTATTAGTTTGCGAAGCCTAACCTTTGCGCAACTGTCTTTTTTTTTTTTTTTCTCTTTCTTCTTTCCTCATCTCTTTCTTTTCTCTCTACTTTCTGAGCCTGGGTCGGCTCTGCAGGGGAGGGTGTTAGGGGTTATACCCCGAAAGTAGTAGCTACTTAGTATGGGCATGTGATACCTCGGTATCACATGCCTCCTCATATATAAATGTTGCCTCAAAAAATTTAGATAGCATCCTTTTTGTCTCTACATCTTACTGTGCGAATACCATATGGTACACTTCACATGTGAGCTTGAGACAACTCTACTACAACCTTACATGGTGGTATCAAGGCCAAACACTCAATTAATGTCAGCCTCAGCAAACATGCTAGGTGGGCAATGCAGTATTATGACCACCATTTTGTTGTCTACCATGCATTCCCTTTCATGATCTTTGCTATGATCCAAAAGTGGGATGCAATGCAGTCCGCTTGTCTGCAGATGTGGAGAAAAGACTTTGAATGAGATGCCCTGGCACTGTCTTGCCTGACTGTTGCAGACTTATGGAAGGCAGAAGAGGAGGAAGGCAGAAAAGCGAAGATTAGCAATCCAAGGGTACAAGCATTGCAAAAACATGTAGTCACTGCAAACAGTAAGGTTGAAGGCTCTGACAATGCCTGCTGTGAGGAATCCGCATTCCCTGGATGCATAAGCCCCTATCATTAACCATTCCATGACTGCTGTTATGTCCACTCCCCTCTCATGTTCACCATTGTTCATGCACTACCTTCCCATACCCTTGCTCCCTCTTGTGCAATGTTATACCTGCGGCTGCTGTGCTCCAGTCGCTTCTTTTCCTTTGGACTCTTTCTCTTATCATGGTCTCTATTCCTTTAGTGCTTGTAGTATACCCTCAGCCTCTGTTCTGGCCTGTCCTGTCTTGTGTGTACGTGCTGTCATGCGGTTTTCCCTTACTGTACCTTGTCTTACTTAGGTTCCAGGTTTGCCCAGACTATAAAGCCCTGTACTTAGGTACAGAATGATACCTTTTGGCACTCAGAAGGTCACCACGAGTTTCCTTTTCACTTCATCTACACTGCACACCTTGCATTCCACCATGCACGAACTACATATACTGCTTGCACCGCCAGTACTATTCCACAGACCACACCATGCATGTCACAAATCACTACCACTACAAAGTGCTGGGTCTCACCTTCTAGTCTAGACAGTCCAGAATCCCTTGGGACAAGCAATTCATTCCCTTCATTTTATTGTTGTTATCTAAGCCATTTAGCTTGTGTTATACAGCTGCTTGGACTTTTCATACAACTGGAGCCCACCACAAGGGATTCTGCTGTCACTTCCAGAAGGTTGCTCAGGCACACCACCAAATGCACTGAACTAGAAAATTTACACCTGCACTTTCGCAATCTCAACCTGTCAGAAGACTCCAACCTCTTCTGCCCTGTTCCACCCATAACACTGGATCATGTGCAATTACCTGCTGACATTCCATGGGTACTACCTGCAATCACTTCCCCTGATATTTCGGCAGATCAGATATCTGTCACATTGGATCACCTAGATCCCACTGCCCCTGATTTTCCTGGTGGTTTTATCCACTCAACTCCCCAAAGGCCTGAAACCCTGCCATCACCTTTAACACCCATCACATCATCTGATTCATCATCACCAGTGCCCTCTTTTTCCCATCTCTTTGATGCCTCTGAATCTATACCCAGACTCTCAGTTCCATCTGCCACACTGCTGTGACCACTCACACAGTCACAGACCACCCATCAGCCAATTAGTAACCCACCACCACTTCTGCCAGTCCGTTCACACACTATACCAACTGCTCCACCTCTGCAACCAATACCCATTCCACCCATTACCAATCTGGCACTGCCACCACAGGTTAACCCACCAATGGCTAATCCTCAGTTTCAGATGCCACTCTGTGGAACACAAAACTCACCTAAATTTAGTGGAGATTCTCCCATGCAGCTTCTGTGCTACCTCAAAGACATTGACTTCCTTGGTACTCTTGCTGCTCTTGATGACTGTGGCAAGATCAGAGCTGCAATCTGCTATGCTGACCTCGAAGAAGCCAAGGTCTGGCAAATGCTTCCAGAAGCCACACCTGCAGCTGACAACTGGGATGCCTTTGTAGTTGCTGTTAAGGGTTTGTACCCTGGCTGTGAGGGTGATGACTGCTCCTGCCATGCAGACTTGCAGTACCTCATCGAAGAATATCAGTCCAAGCCTATGCAGAACCAGGATGACCTTGGAGAATACCAGCAGAAATTCACTAAGATTTCTGCCCTCCTCATTAAAACTAAAAAGCTTGCAGAGACAGAACAGGATTCCATGTTCCTGAATGGCTTCCTGAGGGCCATCACAGATTGTATTCATCATTGACTCTCCATAGTCCACACTGACCTCCACCCTGACAACCCATACCTGCTTGCAGAAGTCGTCAAAGCTGCCAAGTTCCTTCTGACAGGATCTGCTCTCCATAGTGCGGTACTGACAATGGGTACTGCAGCCTTGCCAGCTGCACCTCCCTCATCAGCTTACATTCTGCAAGTGCCACCTTCTGGTACTGTCATTAAACAGGAATACAACTTCCAGACACAGCCTCTGCTGCAGCAACACAGACCCCAACCACTGGACAAGGATGTGCATGCTCATTGAAGTTTATATCCGTGCTGGTAAGATCATGAGAGGTACAGACAACCATCTCTATCTGGCAGATGGGAGCCGAATCCCATGCTTCCCTGAATGTAACTCACTGAGAGAGGCTGTTGACCACGTCATGGCTGACAGAGACCAGGCCAGCATGCGCACTGTGACTCCTGCTGCTCCATGCAAGGCACCACTAACCTCTTCTGCATTGCTCATCCTGAAGTTGACATGCAGTTGGAGATCCAGCCTTCTGCCTTCTTAAACACCATCCAAGATGTTGATGAACCTGTCACAGACTTAGCCAACCCTGACTTCCAAGTGTATGTCACTCAAGCTTGGGCTATGTACCAAGTGGATAAAGGTAACAAGGGAGCAGTTGTTCCCCATGGAAAGAAAGCCTGCTTTGACAGAGTTGAAATCACAGCTCGACCCATGGCACGTCCTGCCAACCCTCCACAAGTCGACCCATGTGCAGCCACTGTTGAAGAGGAAATCATTTCCCCTGGCATTCAAAGTTCATGTGCCGCTCACCAGGCATCTGATCCCTCTGCACCTGCTCCAATGTCCACTGCTATGAAACCATATGTTCCTCTGACTAATCCGGCTCTGATGCCCATGCTCAAGGATCCCATTCCCATGGCAATTGTTCCATCACAGACACCATACCCAGCAGCTCGCAATCAAAACCAGTACCATTACTCATTCCCTCTTGAAGACAAAGCCGTGCTGTGAGTCAAAGTGTGGAAAGGCAGTATAAACCAACCAAACCAACACCAAAGACAAATGTGAGCAAGTGGTGGTTTACCTCTGCAGAACCTGGAGGGCAGAGAAACCTAAAGTGGGGGGAGTTTCAATGGCAGGTGCTCCTAGTGCAAGTTGTCAATGAGTTACACAGGAGTAGATGAATGGATGATGACTGAGGAGGGGATGCTGAACAGAGTGAAGGTGTTCAGCCAAAAGTACTTGGGGTAATGGACTTTGATAGAATATGCTCCTTGCACAAGTCAATGATAAGTTATGCAGGAGTGGGGGGGATGACTAAGACTGCTGACTAAGAGGAAGCTTCAGATGATGAAGGATGGCAGATAGACTCTTCCGAACGAGCCTCAACTACCAAGTATACAAATGATGACAGATAGACCCCTTTGCGCAGCCTCAACTGTCGACAATGAGATATGCTGAGCTGAGCTGAACTGACTGCTGGACTGCTTCTGATTGCTTCCTGGTAGCTAAGTACATGGGGGTTTATACACTGTGGGGGGAGCATAGCTTGTGACAAACAAGGCACAAACACTTGGTAAGTAATGAGTAAGGACTGAGTAATCGTGATGAGTAAGTGAGAAATGAAAAGTAAGCAAGCAAAGAAGATTGGTAAGTATTGGCAATGAACAAGTCAAGGATAGTCAAAATATCACAAAATGAGTCAAATAGAATCAGAAACTGAGTAAGCGCACTGATATCACATTAGGGGGTGGCGATGCAAGTTAGATCTCAGTGGAGACATCTCTAGATCCAAAGACAGCATGACAGATGGACAGTGTTTCCAGATAGGGAAGTATTAATTCCAGAATTGAAGGGCATGAGTCAGGTGTCAAAGGGGGCTAGGGTGTTGGGGGTCTGTGGGGCAATGAGAGCATATGCGATTGCGTCTCCCACCCTTTCATCCTCTCAGTGAAGTTAACAAAAACTTCATGAATGGGGCTCTGATGGAGGAGGAGGAGAAGGGGGGATGTCTTCTGCTGGATCCTGCAGTAAGAAGGCAAGATGCATGTCATACTCATCATGAATGTGATCAGGGAGGCTGGAGAACAGTAGACCATACTGCAGCTGTCGCAATGCAGGAAGAATGATGGACAAGACAGGAATAAAGACAGTGCAGGGAGCAGGGAGGAATGATCCATATGCTTCATCAACTGGGGAGACTGAAACGACCACATAAGACCTTTCTAACCAAGTGACAGACCTGAGGTGACCAAAGAACGTCCTTCTGGAAGTCATACTGACAAGGAGAACATGCTGACCAAGCTGCATGGGATGAGATGGGGCTGACAATGATGGGATGAACCAGGGGGCTTCAGGACGGAAGCTGGTGGGAATGCCTGGCAGATATATGTAACCACTGTCTCTGGCAAATGAGACAAGTGAGATGACCAATAAAGAGGTGGCCATGATTGATGGACTTAGCGAAATGAGCATCTGATGGATGGAGTGCTGTAGAAACACGCAGGGTGTGAGGATCCTCTCCAAATTTGGAAGGAAGAATTGTGGGGCCGAGCACTTTAAGCGAGTGTGGGAACGGAGTCGATATCTTTGGAAATGGTGGAGATACGATGAAAACTGGAATGCCGTACATGGGTGCTAAAAACCTTTAACGTGTGCTTAACTTGCTTCCTCTTTTCTCTTTAGCACTGACAACTTGTTCTTGTGCGAAGGATGACTGTTAACGTCCAACAGTCTTTCTATGCATGAGGCCTTTAGTCTTCATCTGCATGCTTGGGCATTGTGCGCAACTCGTCAACAAGTTAGGCAGAGTCAGCTGTAACCATGTCCACAACACCTTTGGTGTGTGACAGCGTCACCACAAACAAGATTGAGGTAGTTCATAGCGATGATGAGGAAGGAGTACAAGTGAATGAGCTGATCAGCCATGATCCTCAAAGAACTGCATGCAAATACAGAGACTGCGTTATCCACAGTGACAATGGCTCCATCGTAGCTCACCACACTCTGCCGCTCCACTGCATCAAAGCCAAGGTCCCTGGGACCAATGTCACCATCAATTGCATACTAGATTCCAGTTTGGAAATTGTCACCATGCCCAGGCACATTTGGGAAAAGATTGGGCTTCCATTGCACTGCAATCATCTCATGACCATGACATCTGCTAACATGTCTAAAGACACTACCATAGGCATACTAGAGAACCTGAAACTCGACTTCAGCACCAGACCAGTCATGCTCCAGGTTCAAGTAATTGAACATGCCAACTTTGACATGTTCCTCGGACATCTGTTCATCTGCCTTATGAGTGTGGTAACAAACAATTATCCTGATGGCAGACAGTGGATCACCCTCTGAGACCCAAATGATGACCATGAGTACACTCTGCCCATGCGCTGTGGTGCGAGGGCTGTCTGCACTGCAAGTGTGGCAAGCACTGCCATAGTCACCAGAGTATAGTTGAATGGGGTTTTTGAATATCAATGATCCACCAAATGGTTGGGGGGAGCCTACTAAGATGTCCTGTTTCCTATTTAGCCACTGTTATCCATTCCTCAGTCCCACAGTCTCATCACTAGCCTTCACTTCAACGAACTTCCCTTTGCCTGTGGCACATGTACCACAGAACATACCTACCAGAATACCCTTGCCTGCCTTTGCTTTCCTCTCTTCCACTCAGACAATACTAAACCCCTCTGCTATAGCTGCACTCGGCAGCATTTATCAACTAGATCCTGCGGTTCGCACTCTCATTTACAAACCAGTTGCCAAGAAGGTTCAGATGGTACCTGCCCCGATGGCAGAAGAATACTGCATTGTGTGCAGCCTGCCTGATGATCTGCTTGCTGGTCTCCAACCACTTCCAACCCATCCACCAGACTTCACTCCAGGCATCCACTTCACTGCCAAATGGGCTGTGGAACTTGACCTCAATCCTACAGATTGGCTTTGGCCAGAAGAACTTAAGCTCATGACTTGGCTTGTCTTGGTCCACAAGCCCGCATTCACATGGGACATTACAGAGTGCAGACACCTAGACAAATGCTATTTTCTGCCAGTAAAGATTCCTACGATTCTGCACATGCCTTGGGTCCAATGCAATATCCCTATCCTGAATGTGATACATGCCCAAGTCATAGACATGATTAAAGATCGCATCAAGTCTGGCATGTATGAACCTTCTACAGCAGCTTACTGCTCCCACTGGTTCTGTGTAGTAAAGAAAGATGGTGTAGGAAAAGTCCAAGTAGCTGTATAATATGAGCTAGATGGCTTAGATAACAACAATAAAAAATGAAGGGAACAAATTGTTCGTCCCAAGGGAATCTGGACTGTCAGGACTAGAAGGTGAGACCCAGCGCTTTGTAGTGGTAGTGATTTGTGACATGTGTGGCATGGTCCGCAGAGTAGTACTGGTGATGCGAGTGGTGTGAGCAGTATACATAGTTCGTGCGCAGCAGAATGCGAGATGTGTGGTGTAGACAAAGTGCAAAAGAAACTCATGGTGACCTTCCAAGTGCCAAAAGGTATCATTCTGTACCTAAGTACAGGGCTTTATAGTCCAGGAAAACCTGGAACCTAAGTAAGACAGGGTACAGTAAAGGAAAGCCACATGACAGCACATACACAGAAGACAGGCCAAAACAGAGGCCAAGGGTATACTACAAGCACTAAGGAATAGAGACTGTGATAAGAGAAAGAGTCCGAGGGAAAAAGTGACCAGAGCACAGCGGCCACAGGTATAGCACTGCGCAAGAGGGAGTGAGGGTGTGGGCAGGTAGCATGCAAACAATGGTGAAAGTGAGAGGGGAGCAGACATAACAGTAGTCACGGAACAGTTAATAATAGGGGCTCATGCATCTAGGGAATGCAGATTCCTTACAATGGAAAGTCTCTTCACCTTGTGCATGACTTACAGCCCCTGAATGCAGTGACCATCCACAATGTGTCTGTTCTGCCCTTCATAGAACATCTCACAGAATCCTTTGCTGGGTATGCGGTATATGCAATGATGGACCTCTACTCTGGGTATGATCAGCATGCACTTCATGTGGATTCCCATGACCTCACCACCTTCAGTACCCTGCTCGGACCGCATCGGCTTACTACCCTGCCACAAGGTCATGTGAACGCAGTCCAGGTATACCAGGGAGATACTGCATTTGTTCTCCAGGATGAGATCCCACATCATACCATGCCCTTCATAGATGACATCCCTGTAAAATCCGAGACCACCCACTATCAGCACACAGACAGGTCCTATGAGACTATCCCAGAGAATCCTGGGATTTGGAAATTTATCTGGAATCACTGTATAGTTGTTAACCATATCCTCCAGTGTTTGCAGAATGTCAAGGCCACCATCTCAGCAAAGAAGTTCATGCTAGCCACTCCATCCACTGTGATTGTTGGCCACAAGTGTACCTTTGAAGGTCACATTTCAGAAGAGAGCAAAGTGCAGAAGATCCATGACTGGCCTGAGTGCCACAACCTGACACAGGTTCACAGTTTCCTCAGTGTCTGTGGTGTGCTATGCATCTTCATCAGAGACTTCGCCAAGATTGCACAGCCACTGGTTGCACTCATGCAGAAAGACATACCATTCACATGGGATGAACTGCAACGTGCTGCCATGCAATGACTCAAGGATGAAATTGTAAAGTCCCCCACACTCCAAAGAATTGACTACACGTGCAGTTGCGAAGTAATTCTAGCAGTCAACACCTCGGTCATCACAGTTGGCTATATCCTCTACCAGCTCAGCGAAGATGGCAGACAGTATCCTAGTCACTTCAGATCCATTACCCTCAATGAGGTGGAAAGCCGCTACTCCCAGGCTAAGCTTGAGTTGTATGGCCTCTTCCACACATTGTGCATGGTACACGTATACATCTTCAGTCTCGCTAACTTCGCTGTGGAGGTAGATGCAAAGTATATTGAGGGCATGATAAATAACCCAGATCTGCAGCCTAACACGATGATCAATCGGTGGATCACTGGCATCCTCCTCTTCTCATTCAAACTCATGCATGTCCCTGCAGACAGGCATGCTGGCCCTGACAGCTTGTCATGCTGGCCATGGTCAGGGCTTGACCTGCCCAAGGATGACAACCATGAGGATTGGCTGGACCATTTTTACTCTTTCTCTACACAGGTTGTCAATGACCGCCCGCTTCCTATGTCACTTTCCAGTCAAGATCACCATTCCCTACTGCCACCCACTTACCATTGGGCAAACCTCCCACTGCCTGCATCCTTCTATCTCGCATTCTCTGCAACTGCTGATGCTTATAGCCCTTCCAATACCCCTGATGAGCCTGCCATTCCATGGTCTGCGAAAGCTTGGGCATGCAAAGCGAAGATAGAAATGATCTGCACATTCCTCACGACCCACGAGTGACCTCCTGACCTTACTGATGTGCAGTACTCATCTTTCTTCAGTTCAGCTAGCCACTTCTTCCTCCTAGATGGTAATCTATGGCATAGGGAACCGCATGGATGGCACCAGCTGGTCATTGATAAATCCAAGCAGTATCATCTCATCAAAGAAGCACATGATGACCTTGGACACAAAGGTGTCTTCATGGTCCACACATGCCTTCTCCTCCACTTTTGGTGGCCTCTGCTTGTCGAGGATGTGAAGTGGTATGTTCACACTTGTCACAAATGCCAGATCCACCAGATGCAGAAGCTTCATATCCCCCCCACTGTACCCATGATAGGGGGCCTGTTTCATAAAGCTCACATTGACATGATGCTGATGCCCAAAGCTGGCAGCTACTGCTACATAGTACAGGCCCATTGTGCACTCACCTCATATCCCAAATGGCACATGTTGTGCATGGAAAATAGTACTGCACTTGCATCCTTCATCTTCGAGGACATTCTATGTTGCTGGGGTCCACTCACCAAGGTTGTCACTGACAATGGTCCTGCATTCGCCCAAGCCTTAGATGCCCTAGCCAC
Source organism: Pisolithus tinctorius (assembly GCA_024663395.1). NCBI lineage: Eukaryota > Fungi > Basidiomycota > Agaricomycetes > Boletales > Pisolithaceae > Pisolithus > Pisolithus tinctorius. Next base: position 18,161 of record JANFAH010000123.1, read on the forward strand.
ACAATATCATATCCATCACATCTGTATCTCTCCTTACAACTCTCAGGCTAATGGCATTGTAGAGCATCGCCACTATGATGTTCACAAGGCTATCATGAAGAGCTGCGAAAATGACGACTGCCACTGGCACACCATTGTGCACTCTGTGTTCTGGGCCAAGTGGGTCACCATCTTGAAATCCATGGGTTTATCCCCTTACTTCATGGTACACAGTGTCGAACCACTGTTCCCATTTGACCTTGCTGAAGTGACCTTCCTCTTACCCCTATCCCACAATGATGCAACACTGCTGACTACCACAGACCTGATTGCTTGGCAAGTGCACCGGTTACAGAAGTGTCAGGATGACTTAGGCCAGGTCCGCAGCAATGTCCTCTACACACGCTTTCAGTCTATCCAGCAGTTCAAAACTGCCTTTCAGCATCACATCAAAGACCATAACTTTGCTCCTGGCACCCTCGTGCTTGTTTGCAACTCCTGCATAGAGAAAGAACTGAACTGGAAGACGAAGCCACAGTACACCGGTCCCATGGTTGTCCTTCATTGGACCACTGGGGGCTCGTACCTGCTAGCTGAGTTGGATGGTGCGATCTCCAAACTCTGCTTTGCTGCATTCTGCTTACTTCCCTACCACCCACAGTCTCAAACCTGCACAACTGTGACTCGCATTACTGGGCTAGATGATGGAGAACTAGACTGCCTTCTTGAGGAAGCTGAGGATGACCCCACTGATGATGATGTCGAGGCTTTTGCTGCAGACAGCTGACTATCCATCCTTTCCAGTATCCACAGTCTGTCCATCACACTATTCCCCCATACCCTTGTCTCCCATGATACCCATACCTCCTTCTGCAGCTGTGCCCACCTCCCCATGGCTTCTTCTGTTACCCTCATTCCTTCTCCCATACTGACTGGGGACAGTCAGTGTTCAAAGTCCCCCATAGGGGCGACCAGCATACCACTCACTCCACCCAATACCAGACATAGTTCATTTCCTTTTATCTGTTTTACCCCAGGTTTCATCTGGAGACCTCTATTCCACCCCAGGTTTCGTCTGGTGATTCTAATGATAGCTAGCCCCTGCTCAAAAAACATAAACACCACTAACAAAAAGTCAAAAACCATCCAGAAACATAACAAAAACAAAGTCTCTCCTATCTCTCTTACTAGTCTCGCTGATGCCACCCTCAGCTGCTCTATACTGCAGATACTCACAACCACCCCACACATTTCTTCTTTGAATGTGCAGTCAGCATGTGCCTCTTGATTCATTTTCCTTTCAGTTTCCCTTCTGTCTCCTTTAATTAATACCAAAAGACCGTCCCAGTTACCCAATACACCTTCCCTTCATTCTCTCTTCAAGAATCCGTCACATCCTACCATCAAGACCACACCACAAGGACTTACCACTGAGAGAGGTCAAAAGTTGCATGAAGAAGACAAGTCAGGTGGTACCCCGCACACTCTACGATACTGCAGCCAATTTGGGGCCAGTTCCTTGCTGAGCAGACAGAAGTCTCTCGCAGTACCCCACTTTGCAATCACACAGAATGGGCCAGAACAATGTATTTTTCCACACATAAGGTGCAGAACGATCTCAGTACAGCAAGTGATGTGGAAACAAACATACATACTGCATGACAGCCTACTTGATCCCATGCTCTGCCAGCACCTCTGCAAGCTGCTCGATGCACACCTGCAACCGAAGGTTGGCTGCATGTGTGGCCACTGCCTCGGCCCTTACCATTGTGAGAGCCTGTGAGAGATCTGTCATGGTCTTGTTGCTCACCATGCTGTGCCTAGAGGTCTTGCCCTTTCCATGGGTTCTGCTCTTGACCACCTCCACAATGTCATCATCATCATCGTCATGAGCCCACTTAGATGGACCAGCCTTAGGAGCCTTCAAGGATTGTGCTGCAGCAGATTAGTCTTGGTCATGTTGAAACGCACTCGTCACTTACCAATTGATGCGCCAGCCTGCACCCACTTTCCCACAGCCTTTGTTGACTTCTTGCACTCCTGCTTCATATGCATGCAACCATCACATGTTCAACCCTCTAGACCAAAACACACCACATTCTTCACCAAGCACCTTGTGCAGAACCAACCTGGGCAGGATCATGACCCTTGGTCCTGCCCCATCCTTGCTCTCTGCAATGGTCTGTCATGAATGCTGGAAATCCACATGGTTACCAAGACATTGTGAACCGCTTAGGCTCACTTACCTTGTGAGCCAGTTGTGGGACCTCCACATGAGACATTTTCACCCCCACACCTTCATCACCAACCTCCACCACAGTCTCCTCACCCATCTGGATGTCTTGCTCTGCCTTCATGTGTGCTTCAGCCTCCTCCATGGTCCACTGCTCATACAAATCATCAGCCTCCACCAGCATGGGAGCATCCTCTGCATCAACCCGCATGGACACCCCAAGAGCCTTCCCTCGCTTGACCAGAGGCATCAGTACTGCCTGTTGTGGGCTTGTCAGCATCATGTGGCCAGGTCTCCATATGAACCACCTACCATCTTCTCTTCCCAGCACCTCAACCACATCGTCTTCTCCTCCCACATGTCCTCCTGGTCATCAGGCACACACTTTGCCTCAGCCATAAGCCCTGCCGATGCAGCTGCAATCTGCTCTCTTAAGGAGGCCTTTTCAGCCTCTGTGGGATCCAGAGTAGGCATGCAAATGAGTTGGGAAAGATGGGGGGCATGGTTAGCAGACATGGTGAGAGTAAGAGAGGTGATTGATGGGAGGGGGGAAGAACCAAATCGATGCGAAGGTTTGAGCTGCGCACTAACAAATATATACTTAGCAGCCATGAGGTGCTTATGTCATCGGTCCAGACGCCTATACACAGCATTCAATGGCCTTCTCATGTTCCTCGGCTCTATGCTTCCTTTGCTTCCACACAGAATTTGCTGGTGTTCTTGAACCCTTGGCACCACACCATTGCCATCACCATGCAGCAAGCTATTTATGTCCTCCATGCCACATGGCTGACTTGGGACAGTCAGCATCTAAGTCCCCCACAGGTGTGAGGAATCTGCATTCCTTGGACATGTAAGCCCCTATCATTAACTGTTCTGTGACTGCTGTTACGTCTGCTCCCCTCTCATGTTCACCATTGTTCACATGCTACCTTCCCATGCCCTTGCTCCCTCTCATGCAATGTTATGCCTGCAGCTGCTGTGCTCTGGTCACTTCTTTTCCTTCAGACTCTTTCTCTTATCACGGTCTCTACTCCTTTAGTGCTTGTAGTATACCCTCAGCCTCTGTTCCAGCCCATCCTGTCTTGTGTGTATGCACTGTCACATGGTTTTCCCTTACTGTACCTTGTCTTACTTAGGTTCTGGGTTTGCCTGGACTATAAAGCCCTGTACTTAGGTACAGAATGATACCTTTTGGCACTTGGAAGGTCACCATGAGTTTCCTTTTCACTTCATCTACACCACATGCCTTGCATTCCACTGCGCATGAACTATGTATACTGCTCGCACCACCAGTAGTATTCTGCAGACCATGCCATGCACATCATGAATCACTACCACTACAAAGTGCTGGGTCTCACCTTCTAGTCTTGACAGTCCAGAATCCCTTGGGACAAGCAATTCATTCCCTTCATTTTATTGTTGTTATCTAAGCCATTTAGCTCGTGTTATACAGCTGCTTGGACTTTTCATACACTGCACTCAGTATTGGGGAATGATATGGGGAACCTGTCTTTTTCTGGGTGGACCTACAATATGGATGACCATCAATCCTGCAGATGTACATGATCCAATTGCTCAAGTCTTGGCTGGAGAGGCAATTGATCTTGATAAATTTGATGTTCTTGGCGGTCCTGATAGTCATCAGCATGTGATCAATATTGCTAGCAACCCATATGCAGCTGCCAAATTTTTCAATCTCTTGATTGAAAGCACATTGGAGTGTTTGCTGGGTATTAAAAGGTGGCCATCATGAATCACTAGTGAGATGGGCATTCTTGGTGAACTGTCTGGGTATTTCAGTGTGGTGGAGGCACAAGGCAGAGGTACATTACACATGCACATGCTGCTATGGTTGGCTGGCAACTGTCATAGTCATGCCTCGACTCTGGCCAGACTCGGCCTCGCGCTCACTCAGTTCAGCCTCGGCCTTGCTAATCCCATATCTCCAGTTGGTCTAGCGTGGTAGACACTGCTTTGCAGTGTCCGTCACTTCGGCTAGGTCCTGCCCAGTCCTGTCTCCGGTCCACCTGTCCCGGTCTCCGCTACCTTAGTCATATGTTAGTAATCCTTGTCTTACCAATCGTCTTAGCAATCCTTGCGAGACCAGCATTACCGGTCTCCGTACTATAGTTGTTTCTAGTATATAAACTCATAGATACTCGGCCTGTAGACCTCAGTCTGAAATCAACTAAGTTAACCCTGATAACCCCGCTTCGGCCTCGGACTCGGACTGAGACCCACGCAAGGGAATAGCGCTGTATCCTCAGTCGCTAAGTCCAAACAGTCCAACCATCTGAACCCTCGACTTCACTCCTGATCCTGACCCCTTGGCTTCACACCCGCTTCGGTCTCCGGTCCAGCCTCAACCTGGACATCCCGTACTTGACAGTATTTCAGACTCTCCACTTGTGTGGGTCTAATACATCATGGCAACCAAGACTCGCTTCCAACCTCCCCGTGGCCACTCTGCCACCAATCCCAACTCTGCTTCAGCCAGTGGGGCTCACCGTGAAACAGCTCTAGCTGCATTTGGCACCACTAGGCACTCCCCAGACCCTGTCAGTCCTTTCAGGGGCTTTTCAGCCCGCACATCCAATACCCCCACCCCACATTGTCCCACTGCTCCCATCCCCAAGGGTGACCCCGGCGATGATGGGCCAGGCGACGATGATGACAACAACCCAGACAATGATGACCCCAGTGATAATGGTCCCAGTGATGATAACCCAGAAGATAATGATCCGGAAGACGATCCGGACTTCCCAGACCCGGACACTGAACCCGCAGTCACAGTCTTCGACAGTCTCGTGAAGGCCATCAAGCTGTTGGCTCACAACGCCTGTACTAGTCCTGAGTCCTCAAGCAGGACCAAGTTGCGTGAGCCCGACACTTTTGATGGTACCGACCCAAAGAAACTTCGCACTTTCTTCATCCAGTGCAAACTCAATTTCCAAGACCGTCCCCAGGCTTTCAGGACCGACCGCGCCAAAGTCATCTTTGCGCAGTCCTACCTCAAAGGCATGGCCCTTGAGTGGTTTGAGCCGGACTTGCTCGGGCTCGATGACCCCGATGATCGGCCTCTCTGGATGGACTCCTGGAGGGAGTTTGTCCTGGAGCTACAAACCACCTTTGGCCCCCACGATCCAGTTGCTGACGCCGAAAGCCAACTCAACCATTTACATATGAAGGAAAGTCAGCGCATTAACAAATATGTAGTTGACTTCAATCGGCTTGCTTCGCAAGTCCGAGGCTACGGAGATGGTGCATTGTGCCATCATTTCTATTCCAGCCTCCCAGACCGAATCAAGGATGAGGTTTGTCGAGTTGGCAAACCCCGGACACTTCACGAGCTCCACCACCTCACCCAGGAGATAGATGTGTGCTATTGGGAGTGCAAGGAAGAAGTCCAGCGGGCGAGTAGGCACCAAGGCTCGTCCAACTCTAGTAATAACAAGTCCGGCGGCTCCAGCAACAACAACCAGCCTAAGACTGGTCAAGATAAATCCAAGACTGGCAACAACAATAACAACTCCGGTTCTTCCCCTAAGCCGGCTTCATTGAAGCCAGGCAATAGTAATAACAGCAATTCATCCAAGCCCGAGCCTAGCAAACTCAGGAAGGATGGGAAACTCACCCCAGAGGAACGCAAGCATCGCCTAGACGGAAACCTCTGCATGTTCTGTGGAGGGTCCAGTCATTTTGCTGACAAATGCCCTAAGAAAGCTGGAAAGGCCAAAGCTCGCACTGCGGCCACCACCGAGGCCACACTGGCCTCGGGCTTGGGAACTACCCCTGAGACAAAAAAATAGGTAGCAGCTCCCAGGACTCCGCACAATCTGGGAGCTGCATTGACTCCGGTTGTGCAAACTTGGAGGCTCATCTCAATGCATCCACTCTTTCCAGTCCGAACTCTTTAACCCCCTATGTCACATTAGAAAACCCAGATCTACCTCGGCTTCGTACTTTAGTGGACTCTGGTTCCACTCACTGTTTTATAGATAATCATTTTGCTAATCAACATTCATTTACCCCTTACTCGGTCTCACCAATCCGACTCTGGCTTTTCGATGGAACGTCCACCTTCACCATAACCCAGGCAGTAGATGTCAATATTCACTTCACATCCAGCGATGTCACCCCGGTAACCCTGTTTTTAGCCCCGTTGGATTCTGAGTGTAAGATAGTTCTTGGACATGACTGGCTCACCTGCTACAATCCATTGATTGATTGGGTATTGGGCAGTCTAACATTCCAGACTCCTGCATAAGGAATGCCAACCCCGTCGACACCCCCTGTAAGCCTGGTTTCCACTGGCCTCCCTGACTCTGGTCCTAGCGACCAACCTGGCCTTGCGCCATCTGTACCGGTCTCCGACTCCCCAGCTCGCACCCCCCTGAAGGCCCCCCTGGTTTCCCTGATCAATGCAGCCACCTTCGTGCATGCCTGTAAACTGGAAGGGTCTGTCCAGTTCCAACTTCAACTCTGTCCCTTGGACTCAGCTCAAGCCCAATTGGCCTCGGCCTCCCCTCCTCCGGCCTTACCCAATGTACCGGAAGAGTACCATGACTTCGCTGATGTATTCAGCAAGGCCAAGGCCTCGGCACTCCCACCACACCGGGAGTATGACCTGAAGATAGAGCTCGAAGAAGGAACAACCCCACCCCTCGGCACCATCTACTTGCTGTCCTCGGTTGAGCTCCAAGCTCTCCAGACTTTCATTGATGAAAACCTCACCACTGGATTCATTCAGCCTACTTCATCCCCTTATGCTGCACCGGTCCTCTTTGTCAAAAAGAAGGACGGCTCCCTCCGGCTTTGTGTAGACTTCCGCGGCCTCAACAAGATCACTAAGAAGGACTGATACCCACTACCACTCATCTCCAATCTCTTGGATTCACCAAGCCGAGCCAAGATCTATACTAAGATTGATCTCTGGCATGCCTACCATCTCGTCCAGATTGCTCCGGGCGATGAATGGAAGACTGCATTCCGGACTCGGTATGGATCCTATGAGTGGTTAGTGATGCCTTTCGGCCTCACCAATGCCCCAGCCACCTTCCAGTGCTTTGTCAACACTATCTTCGCAGATATGTTAGACGTCTGCATAGTCGTCTACTTAGATGACATCTTAATCTACTCCGGAGATAAGGAGTCTCACAAGCAGCATGTCCGAGAAGTCCTCCGCCAGCTTTGGCTTCATGGCCTTTATGCGAAGCCGGAGAAGTGCGAGTTCCACTCGGACTCGGTTGAATACCTCAGATTCCACCTCTCCCCTGCCGGCCTCACGATGTCCAAGGAAAAGGTCCAGACCATCTGCGATTGGCCTGAGCCTCGCAAGGTCAAGGACATTCAGTCTTTCCTCAGATTCGCCAACTTTTACTGCCGGTTTATCTTTAATTACTTGGACATCGTCATACCACTGACTTGGCTTACCCGCAAGGGGGCTCCTTGGAACTTCTCTGAGGAGTGCCACCGATCATTCAACAACCTCAAGGCCGCCTTCACCACCACGCCAGTCTTAACTCACTTCATCCCCGGGGTCCCTATCACTGTCGAGACCGATGCATCGGACTACGCCATCGCTGGCATTCTGTCTATTACTTGTGGCGATGGCCAAATACATCCGGTCGCTTTCTACTCCCGGACCTTGACCGCCCCGGAATTGAATTATGACACCCACGACAAGGAATTGCTTGCTATTTTCGAAGCATTCTGGACCTGGTGCCATTACCTTGAGGGCTCGGCCTCACCGGTCGACATTGTTACCAACCACAAGAATCTCGAGTACTTCTCTACCTCCAAAGTACTCACCCACCGCCAAGCTCGCTGGTCAGAATTCCTTTCACAATTCAATATGATCATCAGGTTCAGGCCCAGTAAGCTCGGGGCTAAGCCCGACGCCCTAACTAGATGATGGGACATCTACCCCAAAGAGGGGGATAGCAGCTATGCCCGAGTGAACCCGCAAAACCTGAGACCAGTTTTCACCCAGGAGCAGCTAGCGGTCTCCCTTCATGCAACTTACCTAGAGTACCCGGTCTTACGAGCAGTTGCCTTAATGGATGTTGAGAAACTTCATAATGATATCCTGACCGCACTGCCAGATGACCTGGTCTCACAATTCCACCTGTCCGACATGTCTGATCCCCAGTGGTCAGTAGATGACACTGGTTTCCTTTGTCTTGATGGAAGGATCTACATGCTGGACTCAAATGATCTCTGTCTTAGGGTCTTGCGGCTTAAGCATGACCATCCCCTGTCTGGCCACTTCGGCCAAAACCAAACCCTAGAACTCATTTGGCATGAATATACCTGGCCTGGCCTCAGGACATTCGTCAAAGACTATGTCCAGTCTTGCACAGCCTGCGCTCGGGCTAAGGTCCCCCACCATCGGCCTTACAGTCTCCTCAAGCAACTTCCGGTGCTGGAGAAACCATGGAATTCCATCTCTATGGATTTCATTGAGCAACTTCCAGCCTCAACTGGCTTCACGGCCATCCTCATCGTAGTTGACCGGCTCTCCAAGCAGGCCATATTCATCCCAACCCACAACACTATCACAGCCCCAGAACTCGCCAAGTTATTCCTACTCCATGTCTTCTCGAAGCACAGAGTACCGGCCCATGTAACCTCAGACCAAGGCTCGGAGTTTGTCTCGCACTTCTTCCAGTCACTTGGCAAGGCCTTAGATATGCGCCTACACTTCACCTCGGGCTACCACCCCGAGGGTGATGGCCAGACTGAAAGGACCAACCAGACACTGGAACAGTACCTCCGAGTCTACTGTAACTACCAACAGGACAACTGGGCCGACCTATTACCCTTGGCCGAGTTCGCTTATAATAATGCCCCTAGCGCTACTACCGGTGTTTCACCCTTCTTTGCTAATAAGGGCTATCACCCTAACATCTCGGTATACCTGGAGCGTGACCTCACCTCCGCTCGGGCTCGTGACTATGCAGTCGACTTAGACTCACTGCATCAATACCTACGGGAAGAAATGTCCCTTGCACAACAGCGTTACCAGGGCCCGGCCGATGCTAAACGCATGCCGGCTCCAGACTTCAAGGTCGGTGACCAGGTATATGTAAAAGCCAAATACTTCTGGTCAACTTGGCCTTCCAAGAAACTTTCAGAAAAGAATCTTGGGCTGTATCTGGTCATAGCTCAGGCCGGTACCCACTCGTTCACACTGCGCCTGCCGGACTCAATGCGCGCAGTCCACCTGGTCTTCCACGTCTCCCAACTCGAGCCGGCCGTCCCTAATACCATCCCGAACTGGACTCAGCCACCACCCCCACCAGTTGAGGTCGATGGTGAACTAGAGTTTGAGGTAGCGGAAATCCTCGACTCTAAGGTTGACCAGCATCACCGGTGTTGGCTTCAATACTTAGTCTGGTGGACCGGCTACGAAGGGACTGACGAAGAAACTACATGGGTACTTGCTACCGAACTTGATAATGCCTCTGATCTCGTGCAAGAGTTTCATTCCCGCTATCCTAATAAACCCGGCCCCTTCCAATGAGGACCGGCTTCGACTGGCCTCAGCTTTCTGTTTCTGTTTTCCTATCGGTATCTAGTGTTCCTTTGATCTCTTACTTACTTTGTTTCCCCTTTCTTGTTTTCCCTTACATTACTATAGAACACTGGACACCGGACACCGGGCACGTCACATTCGTGGAGAAGGGTAACAAGGGCACTACGCTATGAAACCTACTCAGCCATGCTCTCATCCTCCACTTCGGACTCTTCCTCCTCATCCTTGCCGTGTGCTTTCAACCACTCGGCCTCCCCGCGTAGCTCTTCGGAGTCGAGCTTGGAAGAGCCCGAGTCCGAGGGCGAGACTGCCATGCCGAAGCCGTAGGACTTGTCGAGCATTGCCTCGAGCGCGTCGGCGATCCTACCAGAATTTTCGGCCATGGTCTCATGGGCCTCAAAGAGGCCTGCCAGGTTGTTGGTGATGAGTCCCGCGACGTCGATGAGCCGCTTGAGCTTGTCCTCTAAGCCCGAGAACCCACCTGCTATGGCCTTTCTCTCCCTGCTCCCACCGGTCTTGGGCTCATCGATCTCTAGCACCTCGGTCGGTTTCAACTTCGCCCGTTTCTTCTGGCTGGGCCCAGGCTCAGGCAACTCCTCGTCGGCTTTCCATTTCTTCCCCTTGTCAGCCTTGGTAGTGGCCTTGGGACCAGCCTCGGCATCCTTCCTGTCTCCTGGCCACCGGCACTTGCCTTTAGATCGGTTGCAGTGCACGCAGGCAACCCTTTTCTTATTGCCATCTACGAGGAACTTGCAGACGACCTGCGCCCGAGTGCAACGGGTACAGCTAGAGGTTGTTAGATGAAAAGAGCGCAGGTGGTAGAGAAATACTCACCCAGGGTCCATCACTACCCTCTTCACTTCACCCCCAGGCTCACCACTAGTGCCCCCAGCACCGGCCTCGGCCTTGCGCTTGTGCTTGGCCTCCCGCCTCTCCTCCTCTTTGCGTACTCTCCTCTCCTCGGCCTCCCGCACTGCCTTCTCGGCCTCAATCCACTCCCTCTCCACTCTCTCAGCCTCCAGTCACACCTGCTCTTCCCGCCAGGCTTGCTCTGCTGCCTTTCACCTCTTCCTTTCCTTCGACTTGGCCTTCATCACTTCCTCCTTGTCATCGGTGTCATATCAAATGGTATTGTCCGACACCTGGGTCCAGTCGACAACGACCCGGCCTTTGTCGTTCTTGTCTGTCATGGTGATCGGCCTTGATTCGGACATGATGGTTAGGATGAGAAAGAAAGATGCAAAGGGCTTAGTGAGCCACAAGTATCATTTTTTCAAACTCAGCTTACCACTCTCGCAGGGGTCTCATGGGTTCGACCCCTAAGAGGGGGATACTGTCATAGTCATGCCTCGACTCCAGCTGTACTCGGCCTCACGCTCACTCAGTCTGGCCTCGGCCTCGCTAATCCTGTATCTCCAGTTGGTCTAGCATGGTAGACACTGCTTTGCAGTGTCCGTCACTTCGGCTAGGTCCTGCCCAGTCCTGTCTCCGGTCCACCTGTCCTGGTCTCCGCTACCTTAGTCATACGTTAGTAATCCTTGTCTTACCAATCGTCTTAGCAATCCTTGTGAGACCGGCATTACTGGTCTCTGTACTATAGTTGTTTCTAGTATATAAACTCGTAGATACTTGGCCTGTAGACCTCAGTCTGAAATCAACTAAGTTAACCCTGATAACCCCACTTCAGCCTCAGACTCAGACTGAGACCCACACAAGGGAATAGTGCTGTATCCTCAGTCGCTAAGTCCAAACAGTCCAACCATCTGAACCCTCGACTTCACTCCTGATCCCAACCCCTCGGCTTCACGCCCGCTTCGGTCTCCAGTCCAGCCTCAACCCAGACATCCCGTACTTGACAGCAACCCCAACCCAGAAGAAATGCAGCAGCTCTTGCAAATTCCAGTGTTCCACAAGAAGATTCAAGAATACATCCAGGAGAATATATGGGCCCATCTGGACAACATTATGGAAGAGGATTTGAAGACGATGCCTCGAAACTTGCAAATGGCATATTCACGGCCACCTGACCCCACTGCAGATGATTGGGCAAAAGAAAGTCACATGCTTGAGTGACAGCTTCTGTGATCTCAACAGCTTCACACCTGTTCCTGCTCTACATGTCTTTGGGTCCAAATGGGCAACTTCTATGTCAACGATGTGCACCCTGGCCTCTCAGTGAAGAAGTCTATGTCAATGAAAAGGGGAACTGGAGACCAAAGAGAACCCATGGGTATATCAACAATTATTGTCCGTTGATACAGTGGCTCAAAAAACTGACTGCATGTTTGTATGTTTTACATTAGTTATGACTAAACACAATAACCCCTAACCCTAGCCCTAAACCATGAGTGTATGAAATAGGGTACTTACTCTTGGCTTTCTATTGGTCCATCAATCAAGTGATTTGGATAGGAATTGATAGAATAGCAGCCATTTGAAAATGACATGTCATGCAGTCAGTTTTTTGACTTTAAGTTTTGATTACATAGTTTTGAGTTTAACAAAGTTTAAAATGCTGTGAGTTGTTTACTAATGCTTACATGGTATATCACATGGTCTATTTGATGATTTGTCATCATACACACAATGCCAAACAATGAATTGGGTCCATCAAGGCTCCCTCTTCTACCCCAACTCATGAAACCATCCTCCTGGTCCATCTGGGCCATTTTCTCAGAGTAATCCCCATAAATATTGGCACCCACTACAGTAATGTCATCAGGGTATATGTCCAACACAATCAAACCCTTAAAAAACCTGCTTTCAGTCATCCCTGTGCTGTTTCCCCCACCCATACCTGAAATGTTCTGCACTTAATCAGTACTGAGACAGCTGAAAATGCCATGGAGGTCAATCTGGCACATCAGAAAATGATGAACAAACAAAACACCTTTTAGCCAGTACATTTTCACCACAGTACAATTAGTTTCAATGCTGGGGTGAGACAAAACATTCCTGTGCACTTCAGGTGGCATGGGAAGCACAGCTAGACTGTGCTCTCAGCTGACTGTGGATGACTGGGAATGGGTGATATGGTCATATAAGACCATAGGTAATACCCAGGCCTAGATGGTTTGATGGAATCTCCTTCCTAGCAGTTCAGTGGACTATCCCCCCCAGGGCACCTGGACTGTAATGAAGGTTTTCAGCTCACCCTAGCCCTCAACCCAGCACCCTCAAGGTGGAAACCCACCAGATAAGAGGTGATTGGATTGTTGGTCATGTTTTAGAGTGCCAGATTAACCATCATGGCTTTTTCAGCATTCTCAGTACTGATTAGTTGCAGAACATGTCAGGAATGGGTGGGGGAAACAGCACAGGGATGACTGAAAGCAGGTTTTTTAAGGGTTTGATTGTGTTGGACATATACCCTGATGACATTACTGTAGTGGGTGCCAATATTTATGGGGATTACTCTGAGAAAATGGCCCAGATGGACCAGGAGGATGGTTTCATGAGTTGGGGTAGAAGAGGGAGCCTTGATGGACCCAATTCATTGTTTGGCATTGTGTGTATGATGACAAATCATCAAATAGACCATGTGATATACCATGTAAGCATTAGTAAACAACTCACAGCATTTTAAACTTTGTTAAACTCAAAACTATGTAATCAAAACTTAAAGTCAAAAAACTGACTGCATGACATGTCATTTTCAAATGGCTGCTATTCTATCAATTCCTATCCAAATCACTTGATTGATGGACCAATAGAAAGCCAAGAGTAAGTACCCTATTTCATACACTCATGGTTTAGGGCTAGGGTTAGGGGTTATTGTGTTTAGTCATAACTAATGTAAAACATACAAACATGTGGTCAGTTTTTTGAGCCACTGTACTAACAAATTTGCAATGCAACAATGACATTAAGATTAACACCAATGGCAAGGATATGAAGGACATTACATTTTTTGTTACTGCATATGCCACAAAGAAACAAAAAAGGTCTCATAACCCTTCCATGCTAATGGCATCAGTGTTGGCCTACCATGAAAACAATCCTCAGTATGAGGACCTACAGGAATGCAACTGACTGCTACTATATCACTGTATCAATGTCATCAACCGCGAGGTGGAATTGTCAGGACTGCAGGTGGTGTCTTACATCATGGGTTATGGGGATACATTCAGGTCACACAGTTACACACCATTATACACCAGTGTGCTGTTCTTGGCCATCAGACAAATGTTTCCAAACCTTTCAACCACAAAAGTTGACAGGTAAGTATGGAGCCATGTATGATATTGGGACCAAATACTCATCTCCCTGTGATCAGAACTGCGGAGGGGCACACAGATTCATGTGACATGGAGCGCATTACAGATGATGTCAAACCTGATGACGCTGAACTGCCAGAGGTTAGCAGAAACAGAGATGTAAGCTCAGCATAATCAAATGAGGCATGTTAATAACAAATGTATTCAGGAGGATGGCGAGATGGTCACTCTTCCAATGAACATGGCAATGTTTATACATGTTCACAGCTTGATGATTATCTTTTCTGTGGCTTGGAAATGGACCATTGCAGCCTTTTAGCATTTGTAGTCAATACATGGGAAGAAACTTATACACTGCTCATTGCACATGAACAGATGGAGGATGTCACCCCTAAACGAGGCTGGCCAGCTTCATGTGCAATTGCATTACATGAACAATCATCCAAGAAAAGACACACACCATTGTGTTTTTTGAGCCCAAGGTCACAACACACTACCACAAATATCAGGGCCATGGTTCCCTTGAGTGGACACCAGTAATGAATTCTACTGTGCATGTATGCTTGCTCTTTTGAAACCATGGCAGACTGCTGAAGACCTCAAATGTAATATGGCATCTTGGATCGAAGAGTTCGACTCATTTAAGGCACAGATGGGGCCTTGCCATAGACAGATTCTGGCAGGAATACAATTCTATTATGATTCAAGAGCTGCATGCAACACCATGTCAATGGAGGCATCAATGTTTCCAAGGCAAATACATGAGTACCTTGAGACAGCTTACCCTTAGATGAGGATGGGGAGCTGTGTATGGAAGAATCATGCATCCCTTTAACACATGCCGACCTCATACAGTTCAAATGCAATCAAGTGTTGCGGAATGAGGAGAGGCATGCAGAAGAGGCAATCATTGTCAGTATGAGCCGCAGTTTCTTTATGATGTCAGAACTGCGAGCAGCTTCAAATCCAGTCAGCTACCATATAGCCCACAGGGATGATCATACACACCTTCTGAGATGGCTCAAAACCATGCATACAATGGCTTCAAAGATGACAGGAATGGTTGACTCACAAACAGAGACTATCTTCAATGGTGCAACAAGTGTCAACAACAGCATTAGCAACCTCACCAGTGCACTCATGGAAAGTGACTGTGGAGACATGGCCCTACTCAGTGTGCTGACTGGGGACATCAACATCCTGAACTCTGTACCTGTTGCTGAGCTGTTGGATGATCAGCAGCACACATACAACATCATTGATTTGCATTTACAATGCCATCTGTCAGGGCACAACCCTCCACAATTGCGAATGGTCATTCCAGGTGAAGCCAGCATTGGGAAATCAAAGACAATTCAGACCATCACTGACAACTTTTGCTCTCACAGAGTACAGCACTTACTGGTGAAAGCAGCCTACACTGGAATCGCAGCATCAATCATAGACAGACAAACGCTGCATTACATCGCAATGATACCTCTTCATGGTGGGAAGCAGTCAGCAAAAACCAAGAAGGCTCTGGAAACATACTGGCAAAATAAAGAGTATCTTATTATAGATGAGATTTCCATGGTGTCCTGTTCATTCTTCGCAACACTTTCCAACACCATCAGTCATGCCTGGACTGGTGAGGCCTCTACAACAGATGAGCCCTTTGGAGGGCTGAACATTATCCTTGTTGATGACTTTCACCAATTCCCTCCAGTCACCAGCAAAGCATTGGCACCATTGTATTGGCCATCCAATGCAGAGAAGGATACCGACCTCGAAATGCTAGGCTGCAAGCTATATGAACAGTTTGATGTCATCATGCACCTGAAAACTCAAGTCAGGGTCACTGATACTGAATGGATAGAACTCCTACAACACATCTGTCATGGTAACTGCAAAGAGAAACACATCTCTATGCTTCATAGCCTGGTACTTACTAACAAGCAGTGTGCTCTGGTCGACTTCACACAGCTCCCCATGGAGCAATGCTCTTTTGGTGACACCACATCATGCAGTGCGCATAAAGTGGAATGAAATGACAGCAAAGGTGCATACACACACACAGGGCACGACACTCTTTACAAGTCCAGCTTTCGACACAATAGACAGCAGGGGTTTAACATTGGAGGAGCAATTTGCAGTTGCTGCGAAACTGAAAGGGTCCCAGGGTCGTAAGTGTCCAAGAGTGTGGTGGCCTTGCTGATGAGGTTGTCCTTGCTGTTGGCATGGAGGTTATGGTAACATTTAACATTTGGACCAGTTTGGACGTGGTGAATGGTGCCCACAGACACATTGAAGAAATTGTATTGGATGCAAGAGAGGAGACAATGAAACTTGGTACACACTGAGTCGACTTGCAATATCCTCCTTGCTATGTTTTGGTCTGCATGAGCCAAACGAAAGCTGAGGGGCTGGATGCTTACTGCAAGGTGTTCTTCCAATCGCACTGCTTTCGAGAACCTTTACAATTGTGACTGAAAATGGCAAGAAAAAGACAGTGACAAGACAGCAATTACCTGTGACACCTGCATATGCATTCACAGATTATCGATCACAGGTTCAGACAATTGAATATTGTATTGTCAACATTGGCATGCCACCATCTGGGGGTCTTACAACCATTCAATGCATACATGGCATTGTCACACAGCTGCAGCAGAGACACAATTTGACTGTTGTGTGACTTCGATGAAAGGTTATTCACTCAACATCCAAGCAAATATCTCTGGCTGGAGGATCAACAGCTGGCAACTCTTGATTGCAAGACATATGTGGACTGGGAAAAAGTGAAAGTGGCATAAAATCTGGTACAACATCCATTAGAATTGAGAATCACATTCCAATAGAACATCGTCTCGTGTATCTCTTGTGTGTAAACATTGTCAGGTACCTAGCATCATGTGTTAACCCCATGAGCTGAATCAGAGTTTGTTTTCAGGTGGATCATGGTTGACAAAAAATGTGTGATGAATTTCGGGGGGCAGTGACCTTGTAAACAAGGTGGCCTATGAGGTCTTGACAGGTAGGGTATCCCCAACTGCTGGCAGGGAAAGTTTGTTCTCCAGCACCATGCCTGGGGATTCTCCAGGCACCCTAGGAATTTCTTGTGGGATAGTGCTGGAGAAATTGATTTCTCCATGATTAATATATGTTTCCCCAAATATGTCAGAGTGACTGGGGTCCAGATGGGTCTTTCACCAGCTGAAATAGGGTGTCCATTGGACTTTCTCCATGCCAATAAGGACCCAAACAAGGGTTTCCCCAGCTGAAATAGGACCTCCATTGGAGTTTCTCCATGCTAAAAAGGACCCAAATGAGGGTTTCTCCAGCTGAAATAGGACCTCCATGGGACTTCCTCCATGCAAAAAAAGACCAGAATGAGAGATTCCCCAGCAAAAATAGGGCCTTAATGGGCCCTGCTCCATGCCAAAAAAGACCCAAATGGTGCTTTCTCCAGCTGAAATAGGGCCTCCATGGGACTTTCCCATACCAAAAAGGACTCAGATGGTGCTTTCTCCAGCTGAAATAGGGTCTCCATTGGACTTTCTCCACACCAAATGGCACTTTCAGCAGCTGAAATAGGGTCTCCATGGGACTTTCCCCATACCAAAAAGGACCCAAATGAGGCTGTTGCTGAATGGGTTGGGAGAATTTCCTAGCAGTTATGGGGTATCTCTGACAAAGTGTGGAGAATGTTCAAGTGAGTTGGGAGATTCACCAAGCAGGTGTGGGGAATCTCCAAGCAAGCATGGGAAATCCCCAAGTGAGTTGGGAGATTCACCAAGCAGGTGTGGGGAATCTCCAAGCAAGCATGGGAAATCCCCAAGTGGGTGTGGGGAATCTCCATGCAGGTGTGCAGGATCTCCAAGTAGGTTGGGAGCATCTCTAGCTTATCTTGTCAGAAAGTGGATTTTGTGTGAGAAAAACACAAAATACATGGAAAAACACAATTGTTTACACTAAGTGTCACTTCTCCACAGTTAGATGGAGATTCCCCATACCTGCATGGAGATTCTCCCAACCCCCTTGGGGATTGCCCACACTTGCATGGAGATTCCCCCCACCTACTTAGAGATTGTCCCATCCCACTTGGAGATTCCCCACACTTGCTTGGAGATTCTCCACACTTGCTTGGAGATTCTCCACACTTCCACACTTGCATGGTCATTCCCTGCACCTGCATGGAGCTTCTCCCAACCTACTTGGAGATTCTCCACACCTGCATGGAGATTCCCCACACTTGCTTGGAGATTCTCCCAACTCACTCAGAGGTTCTCCACACTTGCTTGGAGATTCCCTCCACCTGCTTGTAGATTCTCCCAACCCACTTGGAGATTCTCCACACTCACATGGAGGTTCCCCACACCTGCATGGAGATTCCCCACACCTGCTTGGAGAATCTCCCAACTCACTTGAACATTCTCCACACTTTGTCAGAGATTCCCCATAGCTGCTAGGAAATTCTCCCAACCCATTTGGTGACAGCCTTATTTGGGTCCTTTTTGATATGGGGAAAGTCCCATGGAGACCCTATTTCAGCTGCTGAAAGCACCATTTGGTGTGAAGAAAGTCCAATGGAGACCCTATTTCAGCTGGAGAAAGCACCATCTGAGTCCTTTTTGGTATGGGGAAAGTCCCATGGAGGCCCTATTTCAGCTGGAGAAAGCACCATTTGGGTCTTTTTTTGGCACGGAGCAGGGCCCATTAAGGCCCTATTTTTGCTGGGGAATCTCTCATTCTGGTCTTTTTTTGCATGGAGGAAGTCCCATGGAGGTCCTATTTCAGCTGGAGAAACCCTCATTTGGGTCCTTTTTAGCATGGAGAAACTCCAATGGAGGTCTTATTTCAGCTGGGGAAACCCTTGTTTTGGTCCTTATTGGCATGGAGAAAGTCCAATGGACACCCTATGTCAGCTGGTGAAAGGCCCATCTGGACCCCAGTCACTCTGACATATTTGGGGAAAACATATATTAATCATGGAGAAATCAATTTCTCCAGCACTATCCCACAAGAAATTCCTAGGGTGCCTGGAGAATCCCCATGCATGGTGCTGGAGAACAAACTTTCCCTGCCAGCAGTTGGGGATACCCTACCTGTCAAGACCTCATAGGTATATACATCTGTAGAAATATGTAGACCTAATAGGTCTTCAGAGGGGGTTGACTGAAGTGCCCTCCTGGAGAATTATTGTGCAAGTGCTTGGATGCAACATGTATTACTCACCAGGTAGCACATCATGCAGTATGATTGAAAGTTGGGTGTGATAACATGTATTATGTAATATCAATATCAGAGGACATGAGTGCAATTAGCAAAGTAGAATGATCAGGAAAAATATGGTGTATGAACTAATTTGTGGTAGTATAATGGCAGGGACACCCAACATCAAAATACAATTTGAGCCATCATTGACTGGTGAAATGGATACATTTGCACCATTCTTTGCCATGGACCATCTGACTTAAGTCCAACTCTATGCAACAGCCTCTGGGAATGACAGCTGTGGTCCACATTGAGTAAAATGGTCTCCTAAGTGTTGGGGGAATTGAAAGTAGTAGTTGTCCCTTTGGCCTTTGATCCAGCCATCGTCATGTAGGTTGACTGCTGCACCCATCATAGCCTTCTGTTGCATGAACCCATCAACAACTGGATTACTATTAAGCAGTGCATGTGAGGGGTCAAATGAAAAGCAAATGGGATATTCCTTGAGACCTGCACTTCTTGTTAAGTGAAATAAGAATAGATAGAAGGTGGAGGTACATACCATCTGCAGGAGGGAGTGGATGAAGTATGCTGGAGGGGTGGGATGCAACCAGTGTCAACATTTCATTCTCCCAGACCCTCACAGGCTTGTCTTCTGCACCTGAGACAATCCACTTCCCATCAGGGGAGAATGCAACTGATATGACTTCATCTGTATGGCCTTCAAGAGGGCTGCCAATCTGCACACCTCCCTCAACATCCCACACCCTCACAGTCTTATCCTCTGAGCCTGAGCCAATCCTGTTCCCATCAGGGGAGAATGCAACTGAATAGACTCCAGAAATATGGCCCTCAAGAGGGCTGCCAATCTGCACACCTCCCTCAACATCCCACACCCTCACAGTCTTGTCTGCTGAGCCTGAGACAATCCTGTTCCCATCAGGGGAGAATGCAACTGAATAGACTGCAGATGTATGGCCTTCAAGAGGGCTGCCAATCTGCACACCTCCCTCAACATTCCACACCCTCACAGTGTTGTCCCATGAGCCTGAGATAATCCTCTTCCCATCAGGGGAGAATGCAACTGAAAAGACTACAGATGTATGTCCCTCAAGAGGGCTGCCAATCTGCACACCTCCCTCAACATCCCACACCCTCACAGTCTTATCCTCTGAACCTGAGACAATCCTCTTCCATCAGGGGAGAATGCAACTGAAAAGACTGCAGATGTATGGCCCTCAAGAGGGCTGCCAATCTGCATACCTCCCTCAACATCCCATACCCTCACAGTGTTGTCCCATGAGCCTGAGACTATCTTCTTCCCATCAGGGGAGAATGCAATTGATCTTACCACATCAGCATGACCCTCAAGAGGGGTGCCAATCTGCACACCTCCCTCAACATCCCACACCCTCACAGTCTTGTCCCTTGAGCCTGAGACAATCCTCTTCCCATCAGGGGAGAATGCAACTGCAAGGACTCCATCAGTATGGCCCTCAGGAGGGCTGCCAATCTGTACATCTCCCTCAACATCCCAGACCCTCACAGTGTTGTCCTCTGAGCCTGAGCCAATCCTCTTGCCATCAGGGGAGAATGCAACTGAAAAGACTACAGATGTATGTCCCTCAAGAGGGCTGCCAATCTGCACACCTCCCTCAACATCCCACACCCTCACAGTCTTGTCCCAAGAGCCTGAGACAATCCTGTTCCCATCAGGGGAGAATGCAACTGAATTGACCACAGATGTGTGGCCCTCAAGAGGGCTTCCAATCTGCACACCTCCCTCAACAGCCCACACCCTCACAGTCATGTCAAAAGAGCCTGAGACAATCCTGTTCCCATCAGGGGAGAATGCAACTGAACTGACTGCAGAAGTATGTCCCTCAAGAGGGCTGCCAATCTGCACACCTCCTTCAACATCCCAGACCCTCACAGTGTTGTCTGAGGAGCCTGAGACAATCCTGTTCCCATCAGGGGAGAATGCAATTGAATTGACTCCAAAAGTATGGCCCTCAAGAGGGCTGCCAATCTGCACACCTCCCTCAACATCCCACACCCTCACAGTCTTGTCCCAAGAGCTTGAGACAATCCTGTTCCCATCAGGGGAGAATGCAACTGAATAGACTCCAGAAATATGGCCCTCAAGAGGGCTGCCAATCTGCACACCTCCCTCAACATCCCACACCCTCACAGTGTTGTCCCATGAGCCTGAGACAATCCTCTTCCCATCAGAGGAGAATGCAACTGAAAAGACTACAGATGTATGTCCCTCAAGAGGGCTGCCAATCTGCACACCTCCCTCAACATCCCACACCCTCACAGTGTTGTCCCTTGAGCCTGAGACAATCCTTTTCCCGTCAGGGGAGAATGCAACTGAAATGACTCCAGATGCATGCCTTGCAGTAGCTGCTGTTCTACTGGCCACCCTTTCAAACCTCCTACAGCAACTCTAGCCAGCCTTGAGAACTTTGGCAAGAGCATCATTGATAGCAATGCATTGGAAGGAATAAATGGCAATGCAGACACATACAGGTGTGGAGTGCTGTGCACAATCATACTGCCAAAATTCCGAATCAATTTGATTCCATCTTCTATCAGTGCCAATACATCCTTGAAGCCATCTTGTCTCTTCATTGTTGTCAGATGTCATCAGACACTGTACACAAGGTACTCACCCATAGCCATGTTGCAACAGTACTGAGAATATCTACACCCTTTCCAACCATCCCCAGGAGACTTAATACCTCCAGCCAGAACAGAATCTTTTCACTTCCAACAATAGCCCTCACCAACCCTGCAAGTTGCAAGTCAAATGGTGTCTTCCACAGATGCTGGCCCCAGAATCGACTGGAGTAGGAGAGATGGTGTGGAATCTTCTCCTTAATTCTCTTCAACAGATCAGACACTTCAGCATTGGCAAGGTAGGAGCTTTCCAATCCACAGATGTTGAATTGCAGGTTATCATGAAGAATCTGTAATGAAGCAAAAGCTAGGTCTCTTGAATGTTGTGCATCAGAGGTTTCAATGGAGTAGACACCACTCCGCGAACGGTCCATCAGGAAGTCATAGAAAGATGCATGAAGGGGCCGCACAGCAGAGACGCGGTCCACAATGCCACCCAGCACTGGAGACATGAACTCGAGGATGAGAATAACGTCATAGCGGTCCTGCTTGTTTGGGAATTTTTCACGCATCGAATTCAAGGCTGCCATGGGAAGAGGTTCTACTGTCATTACGACTTGCTGCATCACGGAGCGATATCGTTCCAGACGTTTCCCAGATTGGGGTATGCTCCCCTTCAGGATCGCAAAGTAAGTCGTGTCCAGGAGCGTTCTTCCCTCTTCCGACTCGAGAGCCATCAGATCGTCATAGCATTCTTTCCAAGTTTCCCCAGCTCTACCTGTCCTGATGAACTCACAAGCCAGACGAGCCCACTCGAACAGACCATCAGATTTTCTGATGACATTCTGGACCTCTGTTGCTCCAATGCTGGAAAGACAGTCCAGTTCCTTCGAAACATAAAGCCGGATATCGTGTTCCACCAACTCCCACCGGACGTCGTCCAATGAGGTTGCCTTCACATGTGGAACATCCCTCATAACACGTGCGATGTCCGGCAATGGTCTGGACGTCAAAAGGATCCGGAAATTCGCTGGCAGATGCGCAGCTTCTGACGATTTCAGAAGGCCCAGGATATCCTTCCTCGATTTCTCCGGCCCACTTTCATCCAACGCATCGATTATCACGACCACATTCCCAACTATCTCTCCACTAATCTCGACAAGCGGCTCCAAGATGAATCGTTTCCACTGCTGCACCACATCGCATGTGGTCTTAAGAGCGAGGTTTATTTGACACCACATTCGACAATGCTCGTCGAAACGCCGGATCACGATCTGCCAGATCACGCGCGATAGTAGTCAGAACCTTTTCCTCCCGCCGTTCGGCCCGTCTGTCGCGAGCGAAGCAGAAACAGGCGCCGGGAGCTCCCACATCCTCCATCCATGATGCGATTGTATGGGCAATGGCAGACTTTCCTCTTCCGGCCTGCCCGTGGAGCCACAAGATACGAGGGGCGTTGACGTCACATGTGGTAATCCAGTCGGTGATATCCTTCAAAATTTCTGTTCTGGTACCGTCCAGGCATTTCTTGGTCGTATTCAGGCCCGCGCCAGCGGCGTAAGCCATGCCTTCGAGGTTCAGGTCTTCAAGAACGTGGTTCATGTTGATCTGGATGTCCCGTATCGCGCGATCCCGATATTGCTGCATCAGGTCACCCAGATTCTTGATGTGGCCACGGGCGACGGTCTGCGGGTCGGAAACAAGGCTGTCCCCGATTCTTATCACTGACGGGGTATCACATCAGCACCCTGAAGCGGTTCAGAGGACCATGATCATAGGACCTACAGATGTTCTTCTTTTTGCAATATTTTATGACAAACAGCGCTGCAGCACTCATCTCCTGTGAAATCTTCCGTAACGTCTCCTTCATATTATCCATATTCTCAATGGTATCCTTTTCCATAAGAAATTCGTAGAGATCCTTTACGGTATTGAGGAGGCCGAACACCTCGTTGTCCAGGTTTGCTTGGTTAATAAGCAACTAATGAGGACTATATGAGCGAGGGATCCATGAGAAGAATGAGGAAGTACTTGAGAAGCAGCGGTGAGAATCCCTAACGCAAACTGGATATAAGGGTGGACCTTTGCGCTTACATCAGTGTGTGCGGGCGACAGAAGCTTAACACGCCTACATTCGATAGAGTGGTAACGCAGGAGTTGAACAACTTGAGAGGCTGGAGAATCGCCTCGATATTTTGGATCTTCGTTACCGCGGTATCGGCCTGCCCGACAACACCCACAGCGGTTTGCAATACCTGGGGGGTGGGTTTCATGTCAACCATTGCCTGTTGTGCAACATTAACTTTGTTGCCGATTCTGGTGTCGGTTGTCTCTGTAGTAGAAGGCTCTGATCGTGTCTGGTTCGACCGATGGAAGAGGTATCCCATCCTGGAGAACAGCTTTCGAGAGGTGTTCGCTGACGTTCCAGCGGTCGAGGGGGCGTCGGCAGAGGGGTGAGAAGCTCCTTGTGACTGGTTGGGCAGAGATCAACAAATACCATCGCGTGCAAGGTATAAAATGCGGACCGAGTTAGGTGCAGTCGAACTGGGTCTTTCGGAGCTAACCAAACGATGTTTCTTCAACTGCTTGCGAGCCATTGAGAAATCAGTATTTTGTGCAAGGTTTGTAGGTTGAGGGGTGTATATCAAGCAGTTTCAGATTCAGGTGTTGAAAGCGCCGACATGCTGTGGACACGTTGCAGGTGCCACTGCTAGACGCCTGGAGCACGGGCCAGAAACATACGCAGTCACGCTCTCTTTTATATGGAGTAAGAAAATTGATTCCTTCATGCTCGCGTTGAAGAGAACATCGACGCTAAGTCTACGAACGCTTTCGCTATGCAGTGTGAGCTGTAGTATCTCGCAGAATCTGATCATCCAGTTCTGTAACTCGTGGACGAAGGCCCCAGTCATTGATCGAGTTCGGTTCAGCAGCAGAGATTCAAATGTAACTCAGGGTTGGCTTGTGCATTTCACACACAGCGAGTTTTCCACTATATAGTACCCTGTTATATGTAATACAATATGTCAATCTCACACTTAGAGTTTGTGATGGCATACTGAAAAAATCCATACTTGAAGTTTAGATCCTTTTCTACACGTTTGCTCAGGTTTGAAGTCAGAGCGAACATCTAATCATTCTGTAAACAATAAGTATGGATGAATAGCAGATGTTGTCCAAGATAGGAAGTTATGTCAACACGTGCAGTGCAGGGTGAAACTTTAAGTTTTGTCCTAATTTGCATAACTGACAATACACAAAGTGCTGCCAAAATTCCAGTAACAGATTTTACTTCAAGTCTAGAATTAGTGTTCCTACACATGCTTGCACTTGAAGTTTTGCCACTGTCTATACTAATTGCCCGACAGTCACCTGTTCATCGCCCAATGATTGCCCTGTCATCGCAAAACAGTCGCCCAGCATGATCATCCTATAATTATCGTAGCTATTGTTACATGGTCATCATATTTCCCTAAGTAGATCCTACAAATTTTTTTCCATGATGCCTTGACATTTGTCAGTCCTATCATTGCAAGAATTCAACAGTCAAATCAGAGTGGCATGAGACAGAGCTTCACTCACTCGACTCAACGTAAGAATGACAACACGGTCATCAGATATTGGCCACCATGCACAGTGACTCATAACCCATGATACCTCAACTTTCTCCAGTGTTGTGGAAAGCATGTGGCTGTAGGTCTTTGCTGGGAAATGTGGGTAGCATGCAAAGGGGTCATTTGTGCCTTTGTTCAAAACCAGGGGACACTGCTGGCAGACAGCAAATGTGGACCGTCCATCCTGTTCATATATGTATTTGATGCTCGCAGGAACTGGAGGCAAGATCAGTTGCCTGACAGGTGAATCAGAGCAAGTACCACAGGAACCAGAAGTGAAATCCATCACCTGATGGGTGAAACATAATCAGAGAGTTTCCTACATGAGTGGCAATGCGGCTATAGACCACTCCACCATATCTGATATGGGCCTGCAGCATCACATCCTGTTTATGAATCAAGTTGTACAGGTCTGGAGGGGTAGTGGTTGACTTCCTCATCCAGGAACAATCAGAGTCGTATTCATTGTCATTGCCATAAGCATGATCTAAGAGGACCTTGCATTCTTGGACTGCATTGGGACAATCCGGGTGGGAGAGCCAGCTGCGGAGGCGTGCACCCCTGAGATAGGAATGTAGCATTGTTGCCTCCAATTCACCTGTATGAAATGAGAATAATGTCTTCCTGAAATTGACATTGTTTGACTCACCGAATTTGTGGTTGGTGGGGAGATGCTGGAGAACACTGATTAAGCGCTCGAAAGGAAAGGTCCACCATGAATGGACAGGTCCAAAAAGGATAAGGTAGTCATATATATGAAAGGCAGCATGATGATTTGGACGCAAGTTGAATGTCAGATGTACTTGTTTCAGGTTCCCAACATAATGTGCAATGTATGAGCAGTATGCATTAGCCCTTTGAGTACTCATTATCTGGGAGCATGCGATGTTGACCAGGGAAATGAGGTCCATAGTATGATCCAGAATAAACTTGTCACCTGGCTTCAGTTCATTGACATCAGGTGCTCCCCACAAGCTGATGAGGGCAAGAGGGATATGAACAGTGATGAGTGTCTGCCACTCATCTGCTTTAATTGTTCCAGTGGATGGATGGCCAAAGTTAGCTGGCACTGAACTGAACCACGATGGCAGTACTGTGTTCCGTATAACATTGCAGATGCAACCTAAGATCTTTGTTGTGTCATAGCAATCTTGTACATGCTTTTGCACACTGGAAAACAATGGCATCGTTTGGCGCTAAGAAGACTATAAACAATCACAATCTTTGTGGAAGAAAGATGACACCTCACCCATTCAACTAAAGCTTTGGCATAAGCAATCTTATACACTCTGGCCGGTCTTCAATGGTGCACAGCCCAGACTCTGACAGACAAATTTGAGCGCGTTGAAGTTTTTGCGGTAGAGTGATTCCTGAAGAGTTGTGAACACTGAAGCCAGAGGTGTGTCTTGTGAAGATATCGGAGAAACGAGCAGTGTATGAATCGCAGATACTTGAAATGATTTCCTTCTGAGTCAGCAAGGTAGTGGTTGGGTCCGCTTGGATGAAGTCGTGGTGGAAGGCAGGGAATTTCGAGGTTGTTGTCACTGAATCTTCTGTAGATAACCCCAACAGAGTGCATATGTGGTGTTGGACCAGCCCCTCCAGAATGCAATGCATTGAATTGATGACGAGTTGGACATGTGGGATCCCAGTAAGGAAGATGCCAAAGTTCCGAGTAGTGTACACCATGATCTTTGAAGAGTCGCTCTCGGTCTGCAGATGAGACTTGCATCCTGCCATTGCTCAGCATGAAAATGAAGTTTATCTCGATCCTGGGGAGCCCAATGCTCACAGTCAACTCTACCATAGTTATTCTTATGATAGCAATCGCACACACTGCAGAAAAAGTGGCTGCTGACGCCAGTGAGTGCTGCCAGATGACAAGCAGCAGGAAGATCACACATGATGAGTGCAATGGCACTGCGAGTGACCCAACCATCAGGGAATTTAGCTGTTTTTGAGAAGCGGATGCCACGTTCCCAAGCAACGAGCAAGTCGTCGATCAGGGACATATGTAATGATTAAGTTTTTCTAGGGATGGCTGTTTTGGGCCAGGAATAATACCTGCTGAACATGAGTGTTCATTCTCTGGACACTCTTGTGAATGAGAACATACCAGCTAAGTATAGGTTTCTGGCTTGTAGCAGATGTCCAGTGGGTAAATTAAGGGCAAGCCATGGATATGATTCCTGAAGATACGGTCGCCCCATGCTGACACATCCCCTCTGGGTTGAAGAAATCGACATGTAGCCAAAAGCATAGCGGCCTTCATCTCCCTGTCAACGAAGAGTTTACCTGGTTGGAGACCTGTAAAACTGGCAGAGGAACTCAGCTTCAAAGGGATTCGTGACAAAGCGAGGTGGTGACAAGTGGAGCGACTTTGCGAGGTCATCGCAAGCTGTGTCCATCATAATTTCGATGTCGCGATGGGAAAGGAGGCCAGCGAGGTAGTCTTTGAAGTCATGGTACAGAAAAACTTTCTTGGGATGAAGCTGACCATCAGAACGTTCATCCAGCAGTGGTTCACCACAGACAGTCTCGGGTGTAGGATGATTGGTACAGTGGGGGGGGGGTAACTTGCAATCTTGGAGCCATTCACATATGTTGGTGCATATGTACAATGACAACTGCAGATAGCATAAGGAATGGTGTTACCCGTGAGCTTGAATTTGCTGAGGGCGCTGGCGATAGACCGATGGGATTTGTGCGAGGATGTTTTCATGAGAGACACTAAGCTGTCCACTGGTATCCTTGAAGGCGAGGAACAGTAGAAGGGAAAGGGCGTTCATGATAAAGTGCCTGCCCGAGTACCGACATCCATTACTATACTGCAGATGACACCAATGACCAGTGTGACTTGTGCGATAGTGTCCATATGATTGATGGGAGAGCAATATTGGTCATCTGCCAGAAATGTCACCTTGAGTTCAGAGCTAGGGCTAGGGCTAGAATCACTACAACACCGGCCATGAAAGGTACAGGCTGAAAGTCTTCAGGGGATGGTGTCACAGGCCTACTTTTGAGTATGGATTCTAGCTCATCCATAGTTTCGATGACCACTCTCTTGTGCGCAACTATGCAATTGGCACAGCACTTTATGTCGTTGGTTGCCTGGCGGAGCAGACTAAGTTCTCTGCTGATGGTAGTAAAACTTTGTCCATCCAGCAGAAGGCGGGAACATCTTTGTATTCAGGAGTCAATATTTGATAAAACCTTCATAGGCCCTGCTAGTTTGCTGATGAACATTCCTGATCTGAGGACAGGTATCATGTGAATGGCTTTGGCAGTCAATAATGGTGGCTGAGCACTTGTGGGGGCGCAGGAGAAGCTCGATGTATTCATGAGATGGTGGAGAGATTGGGTGATACCAGAAGTGATAGAAATAGGGTTTTCGCAGACCAGCCAGGATGTCAGCAGTGGCTCCCATCTGCTGGAATTCCTCACAGGAGTTCCACATTTTAGAAGCATGGGGCATGGAGTTCGGACCATCGTCGGTGATGGTAAGAGCCACTAAATGGCTAGCTAGGGCATCTGAAGGAGAGGCTAATTCTGATGATTCAAGTACGTGTTCTGGAAGAGTTCTATCTAGAGCATGAGGTAGTGTTTGGTGGGTATGGGGGTCTGCTCGAGGGGATTCACTTCGCTGTTTTATGTGTTTCAGATGCAGCAACAAACGATGGGAGTCCATGAGAACACCCTGCCATTTTCCCTGACGCATTCTTCGCAGGTGCACCACTTCAGGATGGGTGAGGCAGGCATAACAGCAACCTGTAATTGTATTAGCACAACATTCACATGTGCCACTATGTAGTCATACCTAGAACGATAGACAGTGAGCTCACAAATGAAGCAGTAGAGGAATGTCTGTGTCACAGCACAAGAACAAGTATGGGCAATGGCCAAGACTGGGCAGGCTGCAGTCGCTTTTATATCCTAGAATGAGAAGAAGAACAAGACAAATTGCCATTGACCGGTACATACTTGCGATGAAACACAGACCCTGCCAAGCGCTGTTCATCCTCCACTACGATTCAATACATCATGAAAAACAAGATCCTATATAAAGAAAATTCGTCAGCATACATGAGTTGAGAACAAGGCCACTGACAGGCTGGCACTATGGAGTAGCATAAGAACAACTGCCACTGGTCGATACAACAACTATAAAATGAATGTAGTCCTACAATGATCTATTGATGAATTGAATATGGTAGATGTTAGACAATATGGATTGAAACCATATTTGGATTAATGTTGGACTCACTCATGCGTGTCTTGACGACGTTGGGGTTCTAGCTTTGCGACCTTGTCAATTAGTCGTCAAGCGGTTTGGAAACGCATTCAGATTGGAAAACAATAAAAAATTATCGCCAGGATGGCCGCTAAAAAGGTAGCAAGACCTAGGTATGCTTAATTATTAGATTAACATGTACGCAGAGTTATGTATGCGACCAACCTGTGTGTGGTGACAGGTATGCGACGTCATGGTTATAGGGACCTGCAGATAATTATTAATGGTCCTGGAGTATGTAGTCAGATTGATAACCAAATAAGCAGCATACTTTGTGCTTATCTTTATTGAATGCCGCATCATATTGTTGCTTCCTCAGGCATATGAATTTTATTATATCTTTCGTCTACACTCATATTATTGAAATTCTACAGTACTCATCAGTTCTGTGTTGATGGTCACATCGCACCATCTTCGCAAAAGACTACTATTAATATTGATGTAATTCTAATTCTAATACTACAGTGTCTAATGCTAAAGTGGTGGGCTGCGAGCGAAGAAGGTTAATAGATTGCTGAGTACTAAGAAGTGATGAGTGACTTGCCTGTAGGTGGTGGAAAGAAGGAAAAAGTGTTTGTGAGAAATTTCGTCGTTGATATACTGAACGCAACTCACGCTCACATGCTCCCATTAGGTGGCGTAAGCTTACCGCTGATATAACTGTGGGCCATGGAAGTTTCAATGTTATCATGGCGCTCTAAAGAGTATTCCAAAATGAAAAATGGTCATCACAGTCATATGAGACGACATGCAAGATGACGTGCAGTCATCTAAACAATAGGGCATATAAGTGGGTATGTGGGTTATAGCTGTAAGTTTGTGTGAGATGTACACGTATGATAGATTCTAGGCACAAAGGTACAAGTTATTGGGGTTGGCTGTATCCAGCACATTGACTACCTCACCTACAGTTCGAGTCAGACAGTTCACTCGGGTGAGGAGTCTCTTCTTATCTTTTGCTGGTGCCTTGATGAAAGGTACTTGAGACAAAGGTGGATCATATTGATAACAGGCCAACAGTGCTCGTAGTCCTTGAGTCGCGGGAACTGTTGCCTGGCCTAAAATGAGTGAGTAAATTCCCTCCGACACAATAAATAACCTACAATGCCTGTGACTTTCTGAACAGCCTTGAAATCCTGGTAGCTCCTGCTTTTCGTCATATTGAGATACTTCTTCACTGCAGTGTGGACGACTCGCTGCCAGGTCTTACCTTAGTTAATGAAGCACATCGTCAACGATGTACATACCTTGAGTTTACGCATCTCATTGTCACTCCATCGCAAGTGCTCCTCAAGGTTGTATCCACCCCTTCCTGGGCAGCCTACCTCACCGGGTGGTTTCCGAATTTTAGTGGTAAGCTCAATAGACTCGAGGCTGGTGAGTGAGGAGTCTGATGGTGAAGGCGAAGATCGTGGTTCCCCAACATCAACACTGGTGAAACTGACTGTCTTTGGTGACTGAGGCGATTTGGGTGTATCCTGATTGGGCGACTGTGGCCGAGGCAATTTGGGTGTATCCCGAGCGGACATCTGGCTGGGACTGGGGGTGACTGCGCCCTACATAGCTCCTTTCTATCTCTAAAGAGGTCTGACAGCTCATGGGGCTCATTTCTTGCTCCACTACCAACATGCCAGACCTGCTGATACACCATCTTGGCCTGCGAGGATAACAAGGGTAAAATCTCCACCGGGTGGGGAACAAGGGGGGGAACGGATCGAGACCTTGCGTGTTGCGACCTGACAGGAGGCATGGGGATTCGGTTTGATTCAGTCACTGGGAGGAATTTATGAGAGTATTTATGAGACGGGCAGGTTATTGTTACCTGCATCATTGTTTCCGATCAATCAATCATGATGGCATTCTCATTGTGTGGAGTTAGTTGCCTGTTGCGAACGCCATGCTTCTCTGTATTTTTCTTATTGGTCCCATCCCTAATATAATGATTTGTACCTTGATCTAACAACAGACATCCGATTGGCACCATGCACCAGGAATGAACAATTTCTTCGACACTACTGATTCTGTTTGCCCCTGCTGCTGGCACATTATCTTAGATAGAACATAACATAGGAGGGTGGAGAAACAGACCTGGGTGGAATCGCAGGAGTCATCATTATGTGGGGGAGAAACTTTGGAAAGCTGTCAAGGAAGCACTAAGCAGAGACACAGTCAAGACAAAGGATGCCCTACCCTTCTCGTGCACCTCTGCATGATTCCAAAAGCTAAACCAATGGCATCCGCAGTTACACACTCAATATCATCGCAGAATTTCTCATCCATCGGCCCCTGGAAATCTGCTAAGTGGTGCCGCACTATACTAATGATGTGGGCTTCGAGATTAACCAAAGACAACTGGGTATCTTGGAACGACATTCAATTGAGGTGAAATAGATTGAACAAAGTAGATACTCACTGCCTGAGCTAGCAGAAGACTGGATATTGGTATCTTGGAACGATGTTGAGTTGAGGCAAAGTGGATTGAGTGTAGTAACAATACTACCAGTGTCAAGGGAAGGGCAAGAGTGCACTGCCAGAGGTAGCACTGAAATACTGTGTTGCTTGTGTAGAAGTACCATCGCTCCCACTAACTGCTGCGTATGTTCGTCAAAAATCAGGCATTCAAATTTCATTGCACACCAGAGTTACCAGAAGCGCCCAGACCATTGCGCCGCATCAGACCAGCCGGGAGGAGCGTGAGCATGCAGATGGGGTGGAGGCTGATAACGACGAACCAGGGCAATGCATGTAGGGATGGAGATGGTTGTGGGAATGCTTCACATGACGAGTAGGTTCTGCATGTGTGTGGTGAAAATCGGCTATGACAGGAGATGTTATATGGTAAGATTGTTATTGTCAGCACAGGGCAATTGCAGAAAACGCACAAGACAATTGTTGTCACCAGCATCACGCCTTGACCAAGATAACAAAGTCAAACCTAAATAAATATGAAATGAGAATCAAACATTCATAATGAAAACTATGCACACCGATTATTGCTGTCATCGCCAAATGTTTGCATAGGTGATGTTTACATATGGTCTAGATAGTGTTACTTTGCTACTTCCTCTATTGGGAGTTCAATACCAAGGGCTGCACCCCACACGAGTAATACAATGTACATACAGAACAAGCAAACTAACACACTGCAAAAACCTAGCATCAGGGATGGAATGAAGGAAGCCAAGTCTACCAGTAGGCGAAAAAAGAGCAGGGCACAAAATGCCATGAAGCTGGAGGACAACATGGACCAAATGCAACTTTCGCACAAGGGACACCTGGTCTGGCACCTCATACAGGGATGTTTCTTGTGCATACGCCTAATCCGGTCATGAATGCAGGTTGTAGAACCACGGAATTTTACTCACGATGAGCAGGGCGACAGCCTGAACTTATGAAGCGGCTTTCTGTTTGAGCAGGAAGCATGCTGAATCGTTGACAGTCAGTTCAGTGTTTGCTACAGGGTTTGGGGTTATCAACTCACACTGGTTGCAGGAGTAGGGACTGAATCTACCACAAGTCCCCCCCCCCCCCTTGCACTATATATGGAAGGGACCTAACTCCTGGCTTGATACTAGCCTTATTTGTAATAGTGTAGACCAACTTGATGACCGTGGGGCTTTTGTTTTCACTTGAGGGAAGAGCTGTATTAATGGGAAGCGTCGTAGGAATGAGGTGAGCGCACCCGTTGTCAGGTGCCATGAAGGGTGATATATATGCAATGTGTTGACAGGTGGGGGGACCGCCGCAAGGGCATGGGAAAAAAACGAATGGGTGCTATTTTAGACAATACGGATTGGAGTCATGTTTGGATTAAGGTTGAACTCACTCATGTGCATCTTGACAACATTGGGTTTCTAGCTTTGCGACCTTGACAATTGGTCATCAAGCCATTTGGAAACATGCATTCGGATTGAAAAACAATAAAAAATTGTCGCCATGATGGCCACTAATTGGGTAGGAAGGCCTAGATATGCGTAAATGATTAAATTAAGACCAACCTGGGCGTGGTGACAGGTATGCAACGTCATGGGTTACAGGGACCTGCACAGACATAATGGTCCTGGGGTATATAGTCAGATTGATAACCAAGTAACAGCGTACACTGCTTATCTTTATTGAATGCGCATACGCAATTTTATTATATCTTCGTCTACACTTGTATTATAGATTATTCGGCTCATGTCGAATGTTTTCGCGTTGACGGTTGCACCATCTTTGCAAATACTACATACTACTATCAATACTGATATAATTCTAGTTATTCTAATGCTACAGTGTCTAACGCTAGAGTGGTGGGCTGCGAGCAAAGATGGTTAATAGAATGCCAAGTATTGAGAAGCGACGACTTACCTGTCGTGGTGGAAAGAGGGAAAAGGTGTTCGTGAGAAAAGTCGTCATTGATATACTGAACGCAACTCATGATCACGTGGTAGCCGCAGCAAAGATCGCCACCACTAAACACGAGCACGTGATCGTGAGTTGTGTTCAGTATATCAACGACGACTTTTCTCACGAACACCTTTTCCCTCTTTCCACCACTGACAGGTAAGTTGTTGCTTCTCAATACTTGGCATTCTATTAACCATCTTCGCTCGCAGCCCACCACTCTAGCATTAGACACCGTAGCATTAGAATTAGATTTACATCAATATTGATAGTAGCCTTTGCAACTAGAACTAGAATTAGATCAATATTCATAGTAGTCTGCGATGATGGTGCGATGCGACCGTCAACGTGAAACTTAAACTTCAAATGATTGCTATCGACGGTAGTTCATACTGCGGCTGTCATCAATTTAAACATTCGACATGAGCTGAACAATCCTATAATACGAGTGTAGATGTAGATGAAGATATAATAAAGTTGGGTATACATGAGGCGATGGCTTAGAAGCAATGATATGAAGTGCATTCCATGAAGATAAGCACAGTGTACGCTGCTTACTCTGTTATCAATCTGACTACATACCCCTAGACCATTCTTCTCATCCTGTTGTCCACATCAAAAGACACTGTCTTTTGTCCTATTGTCCAGGACAATAGCAGTTCTGCTTGCCAAGCTTAGCGCCCCCCCCTCAAATAGTGGAAATTGTTGCCTTATATTGCTTTGTTAGTACTTCCCCCCTCACTCCATTTACCGCTCACTAGTTACTTCCAGCTCTTTCGACAACACCCCTGCTATCAATGGAACCAAAGGTCGAAATCACCCCCGCTCTCCTCAATGACAAGGCTTTCGCCTTTCTTGAGAGGTTTGCACGCGATGATGTCACTGACACCTCCCTTCTATTCAATGTCGAAATCAAGCTTGCCGTCGCAGGTATCACCTTCAAATTGGAGGAATGGATAGACCTGATCGATATCATCATATTGAATCTGAAGGGTGTAGGGATAAATGCCATCAAGGCTGTGTGGGAGCTCGCACAAGCTAAGGTAG
The DNA here is from genome assembly GCA_024663395.1 of Pisolithus tinctorius. Taxonomy (NCBI): domain Eukaryota; kingdom Fungi; phylum Basidiomycota; class Agaricomycetes; order Boletales; family Pisolithaceae; genus Pisolithus; species Pisolithus tinctorius. The sequence goes on from JANFAH010000123.1 coordinate 53,283, forward strand.
TCACAGTAGTTCCCCTGTTGGAAGATGCTGCCACATGGCAGTTGTTTTTGCGTTGGGCAGCTGATGATAGCCTCTCCTTCGCCAATTTCTTGACGGAGATGGAGAAATTCAGTGACAGGTACCAGTTCGACGAGTGGAAGTCCATCTTCGACCAAGTATTCGAAGTGTCTCGGGAGGGTACTGCTGTTGAGGTTGTTAGGGCAGCCATGGCTGAGCATGGCATCGTTGAGCCCTCTAGTAAGTAGATCTTTAAATCCTCACGATTTACTGACATCCTCCAGGTGCATGTGATGCCCCCCCTGCTCAGGCTTCTTCCTCCCATAAGTAAATTTCTCAAAGAAATTTCATAAACCAATTCATACTGTATCTTGCAGGTGATGGATGTCTCCTATGTGGTCCTCTTCCCCCCAAGCTTCTTCATCGCAGACTCATAAGCTAATGTTCACCTTTGGTTTTGGGATCCCTTGCTAACCACTCAATCAGGCAAAAGCTTGTGCAGATCCCACCGCTCTCTACACCCAGCGAAGCGTCCAAGAATGAGCAAGTCCGCTTCCCGATATCTGGATATTTCTGCGCAGGAGAATGAAGAGGACGAAGAGGAAGACGAACTAGACGATGAAGCTAAACCGTTGTCCAAGGGTGACCGAGATACCTCCATCAGGGCGTGCAAATTTAACTCAACAGCTTGAAAGCTTTTTCGTCGCTATGGTGGTGAGGGGAGTGCAGAAGGGTCGAGGGCGAAGGCACATCAGCAGGGCCCAGTTCGCAGTGTCGAAGGTCGTATGGAGGTGGGTACGAATCGGACTCAGCCAAGAGTATTCAAGGTCGTGCTGCCCTCTGGTATGTCCTGTCTCCTCTTTCACTCCTTTGCTTGGGAACTCACCTGGTCTCCATTAGCTCGTTCTGCAAGGATTTGTCCTCCAGCACTTCAAGCTGGAAGGCCTAAAATGCAAGACTTTCCATCGGTCCCTCGCCACATTTATGTGGAAGCTCCCACGCACAAGACGTCCCGACTCAGGCTTCCCCTTCACATGCCAATCTTGTCCACAGATCATGCCAGTACCAATGGAAGAAATGGAACCCTTTGCACAGCCCAGCAACATACCTGTTTCACTCTTGGTTCACTTGTTAACAAGTGGTCTCAAGAACGAAATTGCCTATGTAAAGCGCATCGAAGGTGACTCAGTGTACCTTCTCGTTGTTCTTGGAATTTGCCCTACATCTCTGGTGGTGAGAACTCTGCAGCCCACTGGGAGCTTTTTGACGTGGACCTGGCCTGCCAACATGGCCTGGAGGTAATCCTTACCCGAGTCCAGAGGGGCGTACTATCGCCCACTGCTTCCAGTCTCAGTACCACTGCGGCCTTCTTCACAGGCGTTTTCAGAGGCATAACATCGAGCTGGTGAGCTTGCCTACTCCTGAGCAAATTGCATGGTTTCGTCGTGTTGGACGTGGATCCCACTTTGGTTGCACATACCTTGACTCGTTTCTCTGCTCAAAAGTGGCAGGTAGGAGATTGTGGCAAGATTCAGGCTGGGGAGTTTGTCAATGAGGTAGCATACATCGCGATGGATGTCCAAGGTGAATCAGTGATTGTTCGTTTGGATAATCCTACTCCGGAATTGCCTACATCTCTGGAGATTTCAATTCACAACTTCAAACACAAGTTTCGCAGTGACGATTCAGTAGACATCATTGCCAGCCCTCATCGTGGCTTTGAGGGCATGGTACTCAGTGTCGACATGATCGAGGACATGGCTCTTTTGTGTGGCAACAGCGGACAACAGGCAAGTCAGGGTATTCAGAGTAAAATCCTTTGCTAATGCTTGCTCATAGATGGAGGTCCCTATGATCTTCCTAGCATCACACAAGAGTGCTGCTGAGCTATCCCAACCGAGACCCCCACAATCAACTGCGACACCATCCCCCAGTTGAAAGAGCACTTCATAGAGCCTGGGACGCGGTATGTATCATCAGCAGAACCCTACAGGGGCCTCACAGGCCGAGTGCAATACTTCTCCTGCAAGCCTCAGACAAATATGGGTCATGTGGCACATCGAAAAAGGCATTTGATGACGAAGATGCCAAGGGGGGACAAAGGCAAGTCCAAGGCTCAAGTACCAGAGGTTCCTGGTAAGGACAGTGACAGCGATGGGGGCTGACGATGAGGAGGTGATCATTGTCAGCTTGGACGATGTCCAAGTGACAGCTTCGACCAACGCTGCAGTTCTCGAAGGAGAAGGGGTGGGACGTTTCTAAAGGCGACCCTAATACAAGTCATAATGGGGTCCTGCTGTAGACGTCAAAGGAGTTGTTTGCAGCGTCGACCTGATCACTGCAACCCTTACACTGGAGTCTGAAGATGGTCCATGGGTACGTGGTTCTACTTTGGCCTGTCCATCCCATCTCTAAAGGCGTCATAGCACAACATCCCTATTAATTTCTGCACTAAATTAAGGGACTACTCCCTTGTGATGCAGAACGACATATTGGATGTGAAGTATGGATCATCTCGGGTCCGAATAAGGGATACAGTGGGACGCTGTGATCAGTAGGCCAAACTTCGTGTATGGTTGCAATCCATTCCGGCACCATGACATTCAAAAATACTGCAGTTGCCTCCAGGTAAGTCACTTCATTGCTAGGGGTCCATGCGCTGATACTTCCTTTTTAGATTTGGCATCTTGCTTGATGGGACACCACTAGGTCCCTCGCAGCTTGGCAGCATTCAACCATATGCGACAGAGGTGTTTCATAACTCAATCTCAATGTCGCAGCACCACTTCCACCTCCGCTGCCAAAGCGAAAATCCCTCAGCAGATCCAGGTCCAAGCAACCCCTGGGTCACCACTCCCGATGATGTCAATCTGCCAACGTCGCAGTGAGCAGGAGCGACAAACCATTGACTATGGTACATCAATTCTCTCCCCCCTCTCACTACACATTCTCTTGACTTTGTTGTTTAGGATGTGTGTCTTGGCTCTTGACAACAACTTTTGTAACTTCAGCAAAGTGGCATGTCTGCTTGAGAGTCCAGGCTTGCCTACAATCATGGGACCCTGGGCAAGTGGGTGGTTCGCACCACCATTCCAGATCATTTCTTTTTGGAGAAGCATGGCGTGGCCACCTCCTGGGCATGTGTCGGTTACCATGACCTCAAGCACGGTAAGCACCATCATCGAACACCACACTATTCTGGCATGCGACTTGTCCCCCACCAACCTGACAAGTACTGGTCAGTTCTGCCTAATACTGAAGGGCGCGCTCCAAGGCGAAATTCACCGCATCAATAAATGTCCAAACTAAGAAATCCCCGAAAGGGGTGGTATTAGAGGATGGGACTCAGCTTCCATTACATGATGTTTGCCTGGTCGTTGCTGCATGACTAATTGATGCCACAAGGTAGGTCTTCAAGCCTAATCATAAATCAATTTACTGACATTTCGTCAGTGCTTCTCGTATAGTCCAGCATCATATAGTTATCGATTTGACTATGTATATATTTTGACATAATTTACCTTTGACACAAGCATCTTTACAAGTTTATCACATCCTGTATGTACTATGCCTGGGAGAGAGGAGCTCCAGCATTAGTACATGGATTAGTATCTCGGACATCCTAGTATAGAGTGGAGCGGAAGGGGCACTAGGGGGCTAACATGTGTCATGTTAGCGGGAGGGGTGGCAGGGGAGTGAAGTGAGGTGTACGTTTCCTGGGGGGATGCCGGTCAGCATGGTTAACTTCACGTTGATTGCAGAGGGCGCCACTGGTATTCAAGGTAATTCTCTACTCGATCTCAATACGCTCCAACATGTCCAGTGTAGACGGCATATGTTCAAGTAAAATCATCAATACTGGTATGGAATAATCGTGATCTCCCACATTTGTTGAGTGAAGGGGCAGAAAATAGCCTTGTATCTATCGAGAAGGGAGGGGTCTACCTGATGCGATACGCAGCATGCGAACATTAGGAAATGCTCTAAGCCAAGGGCCCGCAGTGACCCTGAAAAACAGTTAGAGGCAACAAAGGTAAGTGCAGAGAAGAACTTACAATTGCATCGAAGACATCTGGAGTACTAAGGATTGGGTGGATTCCCCTAAAAGTGAGGTCGCTCACAGGGATTATGCACTTGTCAGTTATTGGGAATGTGACGAATGCTGCAAGCTTGTCGGCGGAAGTGATCATGGGCATTGAGATTTCAAAGATGGGAAAGACACAGGAGGTATTCTGCACATGACAAAATGTCAGAAAAGACATTTTGATTTCTTTCAGGATGGTAGGGATGAAATGTAATGTATAGGCATTGGAATCACTGGGAAGGGTAATTACCTTCAGAAGGGGGGAGGATCCTGGTAGCGGGTCCTGTGAGCTTTCGAAGGGAGTGAAGGACAGAACAAGGAGTGATATCTTCCACAGACATGGTAGGAAAAGCCACAATGGGAGATAGTTAGCTTGGAGATAGCCCGATGCCGCAATTAGACCAGGTAGCAAGGGCATCATACGGGCAAGTCTGGGTCCACCTCCAATTCCAACGAGGGAAGGTAGGTTTACCTTGCCAAGGAGTACCGCCCACTGTAAAGGACTTAGGCCTGTATTAATTAAGCTGTAAAATTGCAGTGGAGCACTTCGGCAGCACAGAGAGGGTAAATCGGATAGAGTGTGGAACAAAGAACATAGGCGACGAGATATTGAGAGATGTCAAGGTGCTTGGAAACAATTGGGTCATGTGAGGAATATGGATCAAGCCACAAGAAGCACTGTGGCTACTTGCATGAAGTTCAGTGCAGAGCCTAGTATACTTTCTAGCAGAGAACCAAATATGGGGGACATGCCCGTCGGATCAATATATAAGTGCAAGTGCACTTGACAGACTGCTTGCATATCCTTGAGGGAGTCGAAGAACGCACACATTGCACCTAGCTTCCATCTGCTTAATGTTTCATTAAGGAAGAGTGCAAACACACCTAATTGTCGCCTGCTTAATGTTTGCGAAGACCTGAACCACAAAGTCTTCACTGGTTTAAATGCAACGTGCCTCCACACAGGGAGGGCATTACAAACTACCTCATTCACATCCAGCCAACCAGCAATCGGCAGCCTGAAGCCTACCGAGACAAGATAACAATGACCAGCAACGCATTGTAGTCGTTGGGATACTTGGGACAACCTTCGAAGTGAATCTGTGTCCAACAGGTCCACAATTTCCAGTAGCAGTTCATCTGGAACTCGCGACAGATGGCAATCTCGGGGCACCTCCTAGATGCTATGAGGAAAGGTCAAATCTTGACATTGCTGGCCACTTACATATTTTGCGGGGAGCCCCATGGCATCGTCTTCTGCTGTGCACTTGGGAACCCGCCCAAATGACTGCATGAGAGGTTTCGCACCAGGATCTGCCTTGCGACCGCATATGGGTGGCTGGTGGGAAGTACCCTCACCTTTTTGTAAGGTGGTCCCGGGGTATCTTCTACTTTGCATTTGGGAACCGCCCACACAAATTCTTCTGTTAGCATACCATTTAGTAATAAGAGTGAGAAAATATCTAGTACACACCAGCATGGCTTCACACCTGGTGATGTTGCGCCAGCTAACCCATTAAATACGCAGAGGACACCAGAGGCTTTATCAGACAACACAATAGACTACCTAACTTGACACTGCATTTGGTCGCCTACTGCAACAAAAGTTGCCAGAATTCAGGAACTCTCAATATCAACCTTGCCATCGGTCGCCCTCATTTGATTGTAATAGTGCTCGTCACCCACTTACGTCACTACATCCAAATTGCAGTAACAGCTGATGGGCCTTTTGTTTGACACGTAATATTCCAGAAAACCGCAATATCGCATTGGAGGACAACTAAAAATTAATCGTGGCAGCTAATGAACGACCTAAAGATGCTTAGTTGATTGATTAAACATGTACACGGGGTTAGTACGTGACCTGCCAGTAGTAACGGGTATGCAGTGTCGGAAATACACCTGAATACATGACTAATTTGAGGGATCTTCCACAGGGGGGGAGGGGATTCTTTGATGGAAAATTGATGCGTTTTTTGTGTTTGACATGCGTTAGTTATTAAATGCAGTCGCAAAAATGGGTGACTTACTTTGCGAAAACAAAAGAAAAGAAAAGAACCGACATAATCGCCACGTCACAGCAAGATACGCATCAGCAACGATGGTAACAGACCTGGATGTATATGGTTAACTGGAGCAGCTGTAGATTGTTCGACTCACATCGGATGCTTAAATCGATGACAGCCGCAGTATGAACTACCGTCGATAGCAATCATTTGAAGTTTAGGTTTGCATTGACGGTCGCATCGCACGTCATCGCAGACTACTATGAATATTGATCTAATTCTAGTTCTAATTGCAAAGGCTACTATCAATATTGATGTAAATCTAATTCTAATGCTACGGTGTCTAACGCTAGAGTGGTGGGCTGCGAGCGAAGATGGTTAATAGAATTGAGAAGCAACGACTTACCTGTAGGTGGTGGAAAGAGGGAAAAGGTGTTCGTGAGAAAAGTCATCGTTGATATACTGAACGCAACTCACGATCACATGTGGTAGCCGCAGCAAAGATCACCACACTAAACAAGCACGTGATTGTGAGTTGCGTTCAGTATATCAACAACGACTTTTCTCAACACCTTTTCCCTCTTTCCACCACCGACAGGTAAGTCATCACTTCTCAATACTTGGCATTCTATTAACTCTTCGCTCGCAGCCCATTAGTGTTAGACACCGTAGCATTAGAATAATTAGAATTATATCAGTATTGATAGTAGTATGTAGTATTTGCGAAGATGGTGCGATGCGACCGTCAACGAGTTAAACATTCGACATGAGCCGAATAATCTATAATACGAGTGTAGACGAAGATATAATAAAATTGCGTATGCACATTCAATAAAGATAAGCACAGTGTACGCTGTTTACTTGGTTATCAATCTGACTACATACCCCTAGACCATTCTTCCATCCTGTTGTCCACATCAAAAGACACGCTAAAGTTCGTACATGTCAACTCTACATCTCTTACTGACGAATTCGATCATTAAATCATTCTCCACAGTGGCTTTCCTATGATCTGCCTTTGGTCAGTCAGTATTAAGTTGATTGGATAGGCGGTAACTAACCGCAACATGTAGGCGAGCTTCACCGCAAAGGCAATGGTGAGTAGTTGCATTAAGAATTGTATTGTGGCACGTATAGCCCCGAACAGGGCCTGCAACGAGCTTTCTTTCTTCCCTGGCCGCGATTGCAAATCCCTCTTCGGCTTTTTCCAGACTGTTATCGTATTGTCCGCATGTCGTTATTGGAAGACGCGCAACGATCCCTGTATGATCCTCTCTGTCGTATGTCTGGTACATGTGGGTGTAAGATGGTTTCTACATTTATGGGGATGCTCACCGTAATTGTCTGTGTCCGTGCCGTCCTTGAGTGCGTAGCACCTGTCGCTTGGTTCCAGTATTCATTTCGAAGATATATACTAACCCATTATCAGATCCCCCAATGATCGTCGTGCCGTCCTCCGCAAAGGCTACTTGTTTGGGGTACGTTTTTAGCGGTTTGGTATCGTACGTCCTTATGCAGCTTCCGTCATTCAGTCGATGTAGGCTAAATCCACTTATAGCATTGTCTATGATGAATAAACTTCCCGTCTTGTCGACACATGCAGAGCCCCTAAGTACAGGTCAGATCGATTGGTTTGCTGAGACTGAAGATCTCTTACTCACGTTGTCATTCCTGTAGACCTTGTTTCGATGACCATCCCTGTTGCTTGTAGAACATGGCTTGCAAAGGGCAATCTCATTAGATCTGTATTCGCAAGTCTCGGGCCTATCGTCTTACATGTCTCCATCATACATCCCGAAAACTATGATGTCACAGCCTCGGAGGTACACAGCATGCGGAATGGACGTCGTTAACTCGACGCTGAAGACATTTGACAGTGATTCCTAGAATCTATTGTCCAGGTCTGAACTCGTTTGTCCCGTGTCATTACGACGATATGAGTTCCTGTGCCGTTACCTGCATCTGAAGCAATGGCCATGATTTCATGCCCCCCACTAATCCTCCTGGCAACTACTTCCTCGAATTCGACCACAGTATGTGGGCGCTGCCTCCAGATCAGCAAGTAGCCCAGTCCTGTCCCACAGCACAAGGTTTCCTGTATACTGTCTTGTGCGAGCCAAGTAATAGTTGTAATGGGATCTTTGGGACTTCGCATCTGCGGAGGTTGGGGTAGCTGAACCTCTTTGCATAAGTCCCATACCCTCAGTCCATCAAAACCTGTTGGCTAATATGCATTGGATTCGAAATAACACTACTGAATTCCTACCTCCACTTGCCAACAGTGTTCCAGAGTTCGACACCGCTAGACAGAGGATCGCATCCTGGTGCCCCCACAAGCGGCACCCGAGTGTGTACTTCATCGGCAACTTGAGAATAGAGCTGAATATCATCGGGTAAATTGTTCATTGGTAAGGCAAAGTCATTGTCGATGTAAATATGTCATATCTGTTATTGTCTAACAGCTGATTCGCATAATGTTGTAAAGGCATAACCTGAGCGTTGCTAATGCGACAATTTTATTATTATTGCGCCCTCACGACGGTGCCTACCATGGCTAATGGAGGTGCGTTTCCTCCTGACTATGACCATTATGACGTTGCCTATTATTTCAGGTGAGGTTTAATTGTAGGAAGAATGCCCGATCTGATTTTAATAAGGTGAACAAAAAGCTCAACTTGAAATAATGAAGTGGCACAACTAAATTACTACCATAACTACAATAGTAGATGCCTGTAACGACAATGGAGGTGCATTTGCCTGGCTGTGCTGGAGACTGATCAGATCTTTTCTTTTGAGCATTACCTCCTCCAGACCCGTTCTGTTCACCTGGGGCGATTATTGGCGATAGGCCCATACCTGTGCATGCATGTATGTGAGCATGCCTGTGATATCGACTTATTTCCCGTATGGTGATGTCCATTTGACTGCCCCGTTTTTGTCCGCTTTTGTTTGCCTAGTGCTGAACTCATTTTTTCCCTCTAACCTCATTCCAGATGTGCTACATGTTGCTGTACTCTGTCGTTGTGTCTGCTGATCCCGACCATGGACGCTTTTGTTCCATGTGACTTTCTATTGTCTTTCCTTTTTTTTTTGTTAGGGACTCATGGCACTGATCGCCTCCGATTTAACCCTCTAGGTCTCCAGTCGCACCGCAATTACTAACTCTAACCCATTTTCAATGCCAGGTGCATTTGGTATCCGTATGTGTATGCATTGGATTCCACAATGATAACTAACTGCAGCTACTAGGAGGAGAAAGCACACAAACTGTTGATAGTGACATGTCGCTTTTTGACGACGATAATGACAACAACTTCTGTTTGCAGATGGAAACCAGCAGCAATGCATCCGTCGAAGAACAGCTTACCATCGGGCACAGTGAGGATGATGGCAATGGCATGTCCATTGCCAACTCGTGTACAGACACTAGTTACAATGCGTCCTCCACAGACCAGCTTGCTGCAAGATGTACCATGCCAAAACCAGCAGAGCGCAACACCACTGCTGGCGTCGCCCCTAAACATGAGCCCCGCATGCCTCAGCTTCCACCACACATACCGTGACCACTACATCAGCACATCACAAGCAATGCAACAAGGGTGACGAACCATGGCCTATTGCGAAGTGTCGTAACAGAGAACTAGATTACTCCTACTCACTTGTCAGCAACTCCAGGGAATGGGAGCAGAATTGAACCACCTGAAGGCCAAGTTACGTCTGAAAGGGTCGGTGAGTAGCCAACTCTAACCTACTACTTGTCACTGGGGCTGATGGACTATCATGAACATGCCAGCACGAACTTGCCACCCTTGAGAAGACTACACAAAACAGCCTTCTCACCGCAAAGAATGAGTTTGATTTGCAGAAGAAAGTTCTATCTGATATGTGTACTTTGCTTGCTACTCAAGAACAAGAGCTCTGCAGACTCCAGCATGAAATTCAGGTCAGCCATCACATATCACTGTCTTGGACTGTATTCATGTGAACCAAGGAGCATCACCAAGAGCGCAGTGTTTTGCGAAACCTCCAAGAAGAGGTTCAGGTGAGAAGTGCATAGCTTTACTTAGTATCACACTCATGTTTCGAAAGGAAAACCACAGACAGCGGGAAACTCTTCTTAAATCTCATGACCGGCACTTACTGTGCTCAGAGATGAAATTCAGGTATGCCATCCTCAGTGCTCTGTCAGGCCATTGCTCAATGAATGAAGGAACAACACTGTCAGTGTGATACCTTACTGGCAGCTCAAAAGGAGGAGTTTTTGAGGTTCCGAAATGAACTGCAGGTGAGTGTCATGGATCACTATACACTCCTGACAGTTTACATCACACTGAAGGAACATGATCGACTACGGGAAATCGAGATAGTGCAACATACTGCTGCTATGGAAGAGCACTTGCGATCAGAACTGAAGAAGGTTGGTGATGATGTGGTGATGCGCTGCCAAGCAGAGAAAGAGAGGGAATTAGCAGCAATGGTTCAACACAATATGCGACATAGACATGTAAGTGAACAAACTATGTAGTTTGTTGGGCAATGCTGACTGCCCTCAGACAATTCAAACAGCATCTCAAGCTGAACCAGCGTGCTTTCCAGCTGAATCCGAGTCTCCTACCTGCCAGGACAACCAGCCGCAAACACCACGACAAGCGTCCACTGCACCACTGCCCCAGCATGCACGAACTCCATATTTGGACGCTATCAAGAAGATCAAATGAACCCGAGCAGCTTCATGAAGAACCCGCCTCATCAGCATGTCTCACGAGGTAAGTAAGGAAATATACGACTTGATATGAATATCTCACGATCAATAGCCTATTGACAATGAAGAGTTCCGATCTACTGCTTCAGAACCTGAGGTATCACAAGCAAACAACAGTGATTCTGTATCAATGGTGGAGGCGATTGCCAAGGGGGTTGAAGCTGCGCTTTGGAAAGTACTTGGTGATGGTGCTATCGCTATGCCACGAACAGGGTGGTCATGGCAGTCACCTCGAAAACAAAAGGAGGTGGATAAAGAAGTGGAGATAGAGAAGGCTACAGAGCCACGAGGACATCGTGATCTTATACTGGTAAGTGACATTGCTAATTCTGTTCATGTGCTAAACCAGCTGTGATAGAGTGAAGTCCGTCACTTCTTCAAGGAAAAACTCAAAATAAGTCAGGACCATGAATTTATTTTGAATGAAACGGCCCCCCCAATGATGTCCATGCATACAAACATGAAGATGGTCCACCACCCGACATGGACTCACCAACTTGCGATCTCATGCAGGGCTATTCCTCGCCGTGGAATTCTTTCATCATCGACCACCTTCTTGATGAATTTCAGAGACAAGGCAATGAAGAACACTGGCCTGTAATGAAGTCCAATGATTACATGTTGGAAATCCTATGTGAACACTACAGACGTCTATGCATGACATGGCGGAAAGCTCAGCCATGTATTACAACAAAGGGCACAGTAGAAACTTCTGCTGAGATTGAAGAACACTTGGTAGTGGAACAAACCCGGGTACTCAAAGAGGGCAGACAGACCACATGACAACGAAATGTAGGGCATTAATTTTGCTGTTTCATACCGGTAACTCAACCTGTTTTAGAAATATCAGCATCGATGTGCCGTTCTCAAACATATGGTTGCTCTCAAGAAAGACTCCATGAATGGCAAGGTGATCTCCATGCTTGGCAATGGCTCCTGCAGCTGATCCACACACTGGGCGAGCATGGGATGAGTTCCGAGGACAGCGACATTGACAACAATGTCATGACTATCCTCCAAGTTAAGAATATGGCATGGAAACGCAGTATCGAATGGGAACTTGATATTATTGACCTCCAGAGACTTGTGACAATGATGTTTTTGCACCCCAAGGATCAAAGCCTATCCAGAGGTTTCGTGCACCTGGAAACCCCCAAAGTCTGCGCACTCCAGTGCCAGGCTTACCACAGTCTATCTATGATTCCATTTCGCTTGCTGGGCTTACTCACCGTGAACGGGACTGCCTGAAAGTATCAGAGGAACCATTTCTGTGGATGGAGATAGCCATTCCTGATACTAGATACCCAATGTAGTGTGTGTATGTACGTATAGATACTAAGAACATCTACGTGAAAATGGATGATCACACTAGGCGATCGTTGTGCGACCACAGGGCGATCATTGGGCAACAAACAGGTGACTGTCAGGCGATTAGTATGGGCCATGGCAAAACTTCAAGTGTAGGCACGTGTAGGAACACTAATTCTAGACTTGAAGTAAAATTTGTTACTGGAATTTTGGCAGTACTTCGTGTATTGTCAGTTATGCAAATTAGGACAAAACTTAAAGTTTCACCCTGCACTGCACATGTTGACATAACTTCCTATCTTGGACAACATCTGCTATTCAACCATGCTTATTGTTTACACAATGATTAGATGTTCGCTCTGACTTCAAACCTGAGCAAACATGTAGAAAAGGATCTAAACTTCAAGTATGGATTTTTTCAGTATGCCATCACAAACTCTAAGTGTGAGATTGACATATTGTATTACATATAACAGGGTACTATATAGTGGAAAACTCACTGTGACAATACACGAATTCCACATTTCGAGGTCACGCTCCCATTCGATGACACACTCAATCCAGGCATGCAGCTAAGTCCACGTGACACTGAGACTGAGGGTGTACCTAGCAGCAATTATGTGACACTTATAGGACACCTAATGTATGCATCAGTGGCCATAAGGCCTGATATAATGTATGCAGTCAATAGACTCACATCCTTCATGGCAAATCCTGACTTGTCCCATTGGACAGCAGCAAAAAGAATACTAAGATATCTAGTGGGAACTAAGAGCTATGGGATTACCTATAAGGCTGACCTGGCTCATCCTGAGCACAATAAACTAATTATGTATTCAGATGCTGACTTCGCTAATGATGATGATTGGGTATCAATCTCAGGCTACATATCCATCTTCAACCAAGGTGTGATCACATGGTATTCAAAGAAACAGAGCCATGTAGCTCTCTCCATGGCAGAAGCTGAATACATATTGATGGCAAACACAGCATGTGAAGTCATATGGCTACAAAGCCTACTGTGTGAGCTAGATTGCCCACAATCAGAAGCTACAATACTCTATGGCAACAATCAATCAGTGCTAGCCATTGCCAAAAATGCACAATACCACCAGCATTTGAAACACTTTGACACTAAAAACCATTTCATCCATGACTGCACAAAGAGAGAAATAATCAACCTAAAATATTGCCCCACAGCTGAAATGACAGCCAACATTTTCACTAAAGCATTAACCAGACCAAAACATGAATATAACAGAGAGGCCTTGGGCATGACCCTGGCTTGAGGGGGAGTGTGTGAGTACCAATCTGCCATCACACCCAAATAAGGAAATGATGATATGCAAAGGGCATGGGATACATGTCATAACCCCAAGAAGGGGACAAGCAAAGAAAAATACAAAGGCAGGAGTAGAGGCAGATGCGCCCCAACAGATGAGATATCAAATATATGACATAGATAAACGCTAGCTAGCACAAGGGAGTAAATCCCCATGAGACAAGAATGCCACCTTGTTGACCCACATTCCTGCCTGAGCACATTGAGTTTTAAGCCTACCATCCATGCACACATACTCGCTTGTACCTGGTGGTTACCATGTCAGCTTCTGCACACACATCATCCCCAACAGGTTTATCCTTTCCCATCGGGTCATCAACTTACACAGACACAATTTGTTCAGTTATCTCCATAAGTAGCTCAGTGGAAACCATAGATACTTCATCCAAGATGAGATATTTAATTCTTTGCCACAGATGTTGTAACTCCTCTTGTTTCCATTGACTTGTATGTCCTCCCATATATGTCAATGGATGAATGGTGTAACCACCTATGATGGCTGCAGCACTACCTGTCAGTGCACTCAAAGAAAGTTCATGGGCATGGTTACTATGACTAAATAAATCCTTGATAGCATGAATGACATGACTTTTTCCAGAACCACCAATTCCAGTGATAAACATTAGCAATTGATTGTTCCTCTCATATATCATATGATCAGCTATGAGACTAAAAGCATGTCATTGCTCCTCATTGTCTGACAACTTCCTTTGCATGATTGAGGACTTTGCTAATAATTTCAGATCCACTTCTGTGTGTTTTTCGCAACTGCTCATCAGAAATGGAATGAACAGTCATTGATGGTTCACTACCATCCACTCCAGCTACATGCATCTCAATGTTGTTGTTGTTGTCAAAACTGTCAGGTCACTTTCTTTTTTTCACTGCTGTCATGATGCTACTGTGCATGCTCAGCTCGTCATCCAGTTGCAATTGAAGACATTGTACACTGCCAAGATCTGACTGATGCTGAGTGCAGGTAACATCACAGTGGCCATGCAACTTCAACATTTGAATTATCAAATGTTCATCTTCTGGAAGATCATCAAACTTTGACTTCATCAAACTCTGGGTTAAGGTTGCCATCTTCCATGAGCATTTCATGCAAGTGATCAACATTGTCCTCATCATCATTATGAGGCATGGAGACAGGGAGTTGATGACAATACTTAGGATCTCTGAGATCAATATTCTCATGTGTGCATGCATCTTTACATTCCATTTTGATGGTGAAAATTTTAATCAAGGTAACTACATCATCCAAAAATGCACAGGCTTTGAAAGCTATGGACCAACTTTGATGACACTAAAAGATCACAAGGACATCTCCATGGCTTAAAAAGGGTGAGCATAGCTTTGCAATATTCTTTGAATTGATCTTCTGAACTATCAGGATTGTCATAACTGTGCATTTGTCATAAGTCTTTGCTCACTCTGCAACCTTTTCCACTGGTCATCCACTCACTCCGCACCAACTCCACCCAACTTCTGTTGGTTGCGAACCATCTCCGCTCTGACTGCTGTTGGACTTGTGTTGCTCACCTACTGGACCAAGCAGTCCATTCTCTGAGGGGTCATGTGACTACCTTCGCAGTCAGGTACTCCACAGCGCACTCACTGCATGGTCCAGCACCTGGACTGTTTCCTTTTCTGGATGTTCTGTGTTACCCGTTCATATGTCCTCCATCTACCCTTCACTCGTCATCCAGGAAATTTTACTTGAAAATTTATGAGTCTCTGTATGTCAGTTCCGATTGTGATTACTGTACCTCCGTAGCAGTATAAAAACATGTACTGTACTCCACTGTTCTTCAGTACGAATATCAACTTAGTTCCTACTCCCTCTGATTCCATCTTCTGCCTGTCAGAGTTATCTCCGACTCTCCGTCTATACTCTCCCTCTGAAATACGAGGGCTGAGATCATGCAAGGGGGTAGCGCACGAGCTAAACCCAACGCCCTCACTCTGCTCCGCCACTGCCTTGGCAGACTTTGTTCCTGCCGACACTCCGCTAGGCGGAGTTCTGTTCCTCTGTGTCGGACTTGCTTCCAAACCTTTCTCTAGACCTTGTATAGCATTGGAGTTGGTTGGAGTAGGCCTGGACTTGACAGCCATCTCAAGTGACACTGCAGTTGTTCTTTCTCTGTGCAGGGTGAGATCATTGTGATATTCTGTTGCATATGCATTTGCTCACACTGGGCTCCTGCAGGACTAAATATACATATATTTTTTGTGCAGGTTGTCATCGTCATTGTAACTTGTAGTACAAAAATACATGCATTGTACAAAGGACCCAAGGTCCGATGGCCTGGAGAGACTTAGCGTACTCTGGGTGCCAGATCCACACTGTTTGTGCGATGGACAACCAATGACTGGGCAATCGTCAGGCGATCAGTATTGTCTGCAGATTATACTTCAAGATCGCACACATGGTTTTTTTTTGTTTTTAAACTTCAACAAAGATCAATGGTCCTTTTGTTCAGCAATATTGTAAATATAGGCCATTGTTTAGGCAATGGTGAAACTTCATGTGTGAGCAGATTTTCTACTCAAAGGCAACATTTCATGTTTGCACATTCATTGTGTTGGAGACCATACATCTTATTTAGACTGACATTCAGAATGCAGCCACACGCTTGTAAGTATTTGAAGTTTTAGCCAATATTTTTCCTATCAACAACACTTCAAGTCTTGCCATCACACCAACATCAATCTAAACTTCAGATTTCATCTTCACATTTTCGACAACCTTTGAACCTGGTCTAAACTCTGCTAACCGCATTGTGACTGTGGAGTCTGCAATGCAATGTTTTAGATATGTTTTGTAAATCTCCACTATTTTATTTGCGCTTTTTGGAGTTTTCCCACACATCTGGGAAGTGTAATTTGTGTGCTGTTCATTCAATTCCTGATGGATTGACTTGATACTTTCTACATAGGTAGCTAGGGACATGGGGCATGCATCCAAGGTATTAAGCATTGCATAAACTATGTGTGGGATGCATACTGTGATGTTCTTGCGCTTTTTCCATTCCCCTGATATCTCATCAACCAGTGACTTTGATTGGATAATACTTCAACATGTTGTAGATACCCCCTAGACCATCCTGCCTGAAAAATCACAGATGCATATCTCAAGAATTGAATGAGTGGTGACATGATTCATGTTGAAGCACAGCCACACATGGCATTCAGGGGCAAGTTAGTCATGTGCTAGGTACATAGTGCCAGATGCGAGGTAGGTGCGGTCATGTGGTGTCACATGACTCTGGATTCACACAGCAATGTGACTGCTCGGACCACGCGATTGTCCCCTCCCATGACCTAAGGCATCATATCACGTGATCATAGGTCTCAGTCCAGTCATATGATATCACATGATCACCAATTGAGCTCAGCATGTGACTTCCCATCACATGATTTAACCTCACATGAATTACTGTCACATGACCTGGGTCACGGGTCCCGGAAAGGGGCATGTCACGTGACTTTACTGGTGCTGGGCTGGGGACACTTCGGGTCATGTGACTGCATCACGTGATTGATCATGTCACGTGATTTGGCATCATGTGACTTCTGCCCTCTGACTCATGCTACACTTTTTGTAGTCAGCGACAGGCAAAAATGCAAACTACCAAAGTGTAGCACAGCCTACACTAGCAGTACTACCAACTACTACAACTAGCACTAGTAGGTGTCAATACCCCAGCAAGTGATAATGCAGCAAAGTCATCATAATGAAAGCTGTAGCTCCTGATTTTGAAATCATGATGGTATGCTTATCTTATCAGCAAGTGGAAAATTGCATGAGGAAATCACAAAACACTTATGATCAACACCATGCCAGGAGAAATCAATGGCTGCCTTGGAGTCCCAGCTGGGTATACCCAACCTGTTTAGACCTCATAGGTATATAAACCTATGGAAATATATAGACTTAATGGGTCTCCAAAGGGGATTGACTGAAGTGCCTGCAGACTCCAAAGCTATCATGGGACATCCCATTGGTATCCAGAGAGGGGAGTGGGATGTCCCATGGTAGCCTCTGAAGCTATCATGGGACATCCCATCAGTCTCCAGGGAGGGGGGTGGGATGTCCCACAGTAGCCTCTAAAGCTATCATGGGACATCCCAATGGCCTCCAGAGAGGGGGATGGGATGTCCCACAGTAGCCTCTGAAGCTATCATGGGACATCCCATTGGTCTCCAGGGAGGGGGGTGGGATGTCCCACAGTAGCCTCTAAAGCTATCATGGGACATCCCTATGGCCTCCAGAGAGGGGGATGGGATGTCCCACAGTAGCCTTTGAAGCTATCATGGGACATCCCACTGGCCTCCAGAGAGAGGAGTGGGATGTCCCACAGTAGCCTCTGAAGCTATCATGGGACATCCCATTGGTCTTCAGGGAGGGGGGTGGGATATCCCATCATAGCCTCTGAAGCTATCATGGGACATTCCACTGGCCTTCAGAGAGGAGGGCTGAGATGCATTTAGTATGATCTTATTAAGGAGCACTCTTGCAGTCAACAAGGGAACTTACATACATAGGCACTCATGGGAGAGGTCTGAATCCATTAAAATTCATTACAATAATGCAATGCTCACTGCCATAGGCATTGTATGAGTTCTGGAAATGACACTACACACAAACATACTGATTGCCCAGTATTCTTCAAATCTGTGCATAATAAGTTGTATTACATGGTTTTGGAATGGCAGTGACTCTCACATATCCCCCCACTTTGACAGGTGTGCTCATCATCCAGGATGATCATGGCAACTATGTATGTTTTTCTGATCAGGAGTGGCATTTCAATGTGAATATGAACTGCACTTTTTTGAGCTGAGGACCCCTGACACCTAAGGCAGTCATGGGGCAGCCCAAAATATATTACTAAAGGGCTGGGATTATGGGACATCCCAGGTCCTGCAAACTGTAAATAGCCCTGGGACATGGCCAGATGTCCCTGGGATGACCTGGTCTGAGTGGCTTTTAGCTTGGATGATTTAGAGAAAAACTTCAGCCTAAATGCTTATGAAAATGGGTTACCTGAAGTGCCAAACGATTGCACCAAGGCATGGCCAACCCAATAGAATCCATGAGGGAGAGGAGGCCCAACACCACACCCCTACACCATGCAAAATACCTCCACCACCCCTGCCCTAACAACAACCGCAGTGAACACCCTGCCAGCAGACCAATCCCCTCCCCATCAGCCCCCTAATGAGGCCTGAAAACCCCTCCCATGACAACATGCTACCCAAACTATGCATATGGTAACAAAGCCTAAACACTTCTCACATTGCACTTCACTTGCTAATAAACAGCAAAATTGCTGAAGACTGGGATATACTTGCACTACATGAACCCCCAATAGATCAACTTGGCAACACAAGAGCCAACACCTGGTGGAGGGTAGTATACCCAACCACAAAATTGGCACAAGGAGCCAAGCCAAGAGTGGTGACTTTCATCAACTTGCAAATTAGTACTAACTCATGGGAACAGATACTGTTCCCATCAGTGGATGTGGTAGTTACACATGTCAGGACTGCAAAAGGAATGTACATATTGTTCAATGTCTACAATGATTGCAAGCATGACCAAACAATAGATGAACCGAATGTCTTCCTAGCTTCAAACATCAGAAACATATGACCAACAGAATGGGACCAAATGCTGTGGTTAGGAGATTTTAACAGGCACCACCCCCTGTGGGACGAAGAATGAAACCACCACCTGTTCACCCTGACAGCCCTTGCCTCAGCACAAAAACTTCTTGAACTAATAGCAGACTACAGACTAGTACAAGTCCTACCCAAAGGAATACCTACACTTCAGTCCTTCTCCATGGGAAACTGGACAAGACTGGTGTCACACACCAAAGGTGTTGTGGACATGGTTACAGCTGACTCTGCCTAACTCGTCGATGAGTTGCACACAATGCCCATGCCATGCAGATGAAGACTAGAGGCCTCATGCGTAGAAAGACTGCCAGACATGAGCAGTCATCCTTCACACAAGAACGAGTCATCAGTGCTAAAGAGAGAAAAGAGGAAGTGAGTTAAGTGCACATTAAAAGTTTTTAGTGCCTGTGTATGGCATTCCAGTTTTCGTCATATCTCCACCATTTCCAAAGATATTGACTCTGTTCTCACACTCGCTTAAAGTGCTCAGCCACACAATTCTGCCTTCCAAATTTGGAGAGGATCCTCGCACCCTACACATTTTTACAGCACTCCATCCATCAGATGCTCATTTTGCTATGTCCATCAATCATGGCTGCCTCTTCATCGACCATCTCACTTGTCTCATTTTCCAGAGACAGTGGCTATGTATATCTGCCAGGCATTCCCACCAGCTTCTGTCCTGAAGCCCCCTGGTTCATCCCATCATTGTCAGCCCTGTCTCATCCCATGCAGCTTGGTCAGCATGTTCTCCTTGTCAGTATGACTTCCAGAAGGACATTCTTTGGTCGCCTCAGGTCTGTCACTCAGTTAAAAAGGTCTTATGTGGTCATTTTGGTCTCCCTGGTTGATGAAGCATATGGATTGTTCCTCCCTGCTCCCTGCACTGTCTTTATTCCAATCTCATCCATTGTTCTTCCCACATTGCAACAGCTGCAGCATAATCTACTGTTCTCCAGCCTCCCTGATTGCATTCATGACAAGTATGACATGCATCTTGCCTTCTTACTGCAAGATCCAGCAGAAGATGTCCCCCCTTCTCCTCCTCCTCCATCAGAGCCCCATTCATGAAGCTTTTGTTAACTTTGCTGAGAGGATGAAAGGGTGGGAGATGTGATCACTTATGCTCCCATTGCCCCACAGACCCCCAACGCCCTAGCCTCCTTTGATGCCTGACTCATGCCCTTCAGTTCTGGAATAAATACTTCCCTATCTGGAAACACTGTCCATCTGTCATGCCATCTTTGGGTCTAGAGATGTCTCTGCCAAGATCTGACTTGCATTGCCACCCCCTAATGTGATATCAGTGTGCTTACTCAGTTTCTGACTCCATTTGACTCATTCTGTGATGTTTTGACTATCTTTGACTCATTCATTGCCAATACTTACCAATCTTCTTTGCTTGCTTACTTTTCATTTCTTGCTTACTCATCATGATTACTCAGTCCTTACTCATTACTTACCAAGTGTTTGTGCCTTGTTTGTCACAAGCTGTGCTCCCCCCACAGTATATAAGCCCCCATGTACTTAGCTACACCCCCAAGCAATCAGAAGCAGTCAAGAAGTCACTCAGCAGTCAGTCCAGCTCAGCATATCTTGTCATCAACAGTTGAGGCTCATTTGGAAGAGTCTATCTGCCATCCTTCATCATCTGCAGTCCACCCCATGCTTAGTCAGCAGTCCTTGCTTAGTCATTCCTCCACTCCTGTGTAACTTGTCAATGACTTGCACCAGGAGCACATTTTACCAAAGTCTATCACTCCAGAAGTCCTTTCAGCTGAACATCTTCACTCTGTTCAGCATCCTCTGTCCAGTCACTGCTCACTCATCTTCTCCTGCATAACTTGTTGACAACTTGCACCAGGAGCACCTGCCATCAAAATTTCCCCCACTTTAGGTTTCTCTGCCCTCCAGGTTCTGTGGAGGTAAACCACCACTCACTCATATTTGTCTTTGGTGTTGGTTTTGGTTGGTTTTCACCGCCTTTCCACACATTGACTCACACCAGACAATTTGTTCTGCACAGAAACAGTGCTAGAAGACATAGTAGAATGTGACACCAGCCCAGAAAACTGTGGACCCAATACTGACCATGTCCTGATTCTAACCAGTCTAGAAACAGCCCTCACACCATCCACATCCCCCCTGTCCTTTAACTACTGGGAAGTGGACTGGAAAAAGTTCAACAGCACCCTACAAAAAGAGCTCAGGGCAATCAGACCACCAATGACAATTGCCAACAAACAGGACTTCCAAAACAAAGCACAAGGAATTGAAATGGCCCTACATAGAATGCTGGAGAAGGAAGTCCCCAAAACGAAACCCCACCCACACAACAAATGCTGGTGGATGAAAGAACTCACAACACTCCATAACAAGTTAAAAACATTAAGTAAAGCTTCCTTCACATTCTGGGCAATCTGTGATCACCTGAGCCACAGTCTATGCAAAAGCAACGTGAAGGTCTATGACAAGGCTATACAAGATGCCAAAAAGACTCACTTGCAGGACTGGCTTGAAGAAGCAAATAATGAAGACCTGTGGATAGCAAATGGCTACATCTCCAGGCCCTACAGAGATGGCAGCAAGACTAGGATACCAATGCTCAAAGGAACAAACAACAAAGGCAAGGAAACCATGCTTAGCTCAAATGAGGACAAAAGCAAAGCTTTTGCACAGGCACTCTTCCCTCCCCCCCCACCCCAATTGTCAGTACCTCAGGCCTACAACTACCTGGACCCAGCAGTATGCTGGTCCCAACATGAAAGACCAACTGATGCACATGATCAAAGGCCTTAGTCCTTACAAGGCCCCAGGACCTGATGGAGTGGCCAACATCATCTTCCAAAGATCCCCCATCCTCTCCAACTATCTCCTTCCCCTCTTCAATGCAGTCTTCATGCTCAAAACCTACTATGACCCATGGAGAGAGTCAATAATGGTTATACTCTGAAAGCCAGGTAAACCAGACTACATGACCCTGTCATGACCGTGTCCAGACTACCCCAGACCGGCTCTACCCTGGTCTTGCCCGGTCTTGTTCAACCCTTGCCCTGGTCCAGGCCTTAACCCTTCAACCCAGAAACGTGTTAGCTCACATGGCACTGCAAGGCAGTGCCCAGTCGAGTTGTCCCCTCAGTTAGTACTGGGCTGGTGTAACACCCGGCCTGGCCACATGTCCTGCCCCAGTTCCCAGTAATCCCTTGTTCATAGTCCTTGCTTGATACGATTCTTTGTAACACTACTTACCAATCATCGCTGTACCGGTGCAGACTGGTCTCTGGTGCTACATTACACTTAGGTTACTTCTAGTATTTAAGCTGTAGGATATTCTGTTTAGCCTCAGTCTGAAATCAAACTAGTTCTCGTCTTAACCCAGTCTCTCTCGTCCTCTGTCTTCTGTCTCTCAACTGGACTATGGCCCATGCAAGGGAATAGCACTGCGCCCTCAGTCGCTAAGTCCAATAGTCCAAAACCCCTTGATATCTTGTATTACCCTCTAACCCCCAACCAGACTCTGGACCGGCCTTGGACCGCTGAAGACCTGGATTTAACAGACCCCTAAAGCTTACTGCCCAATAGCACTACTCAACACCATGGTGAAGCTACTTTCAGCAGTAGTGGCCAACTGCACATCATACATACTGGAAAAACACCAGCTGCTCCCAGCAATGCACTTTGGAGGAAGACCAGGATGCTCAACAGAAGACTCCCTGTTACTGCTCAAAACCACCATCCAACATGCCTGGAGGCAAAAGCAAGTGGCATCAGCCCTGTTCTTGGACATCGAAGGAGCATTCCCAAATGTGGTCACAGACTGTAGAAATGCTCTAAGTAAGATGCCATGGAATCAAAACAAAACCTTGGGCCATCAAGCCCAGTACACGCGCTCATCGTGCCTTGTCTCCATAGAACAGCGCATCCGATCTTGCCTGGCTGTTGATCCACACTCAGTGCAATCATCGTCGTCATTGCTTGTATTGTGATCGTTGCTGTTCATCGTAGATAGTTACCTTCCCTAGAATAGCATAGATGTAAGTAAGGCATCTCAAAATCAAAACATACCTCTGAGCCATCGAGCTCAGTATCTGCGCTCGTCGTGCATCATTCCCATCGGACGGCACCTCCAACCTTGTACAGCCATTTATCTGCACTAAGTAGGGTCATCATCGTCATTGCTGTCACTCGGGTTGCTACCATTGTCGTCCTTGCTGCCATCGCCATCACTCATAGTTGCGGTAACTTCCATATGGTATGCCACTCGCCCCATTCTTCGTATCCTGCGATTGCAGTGATCTTGCATAGTCGGTCTATAACTCTAGAGTCATCAGTATGTAGTGTTACTTGAGTGCGCGCAGAGCGGTCACGTGACTCTGCTTAGTCAACATCACAGGACTTTCTGCACAAGTCCTAACACCGAGTGTGCGCATCAATTCGCTCGATGAATCCTCGAATAAAACATTTATTGCTGATACTGTGCAGCCACAGAATATTTCGAGTGCGAGGGCATCTATCCTCACTGCGTGCTTCAACATTTCGATTCACAAAATTTCTTCTGGCAGCTTCCTTCGTATGACAAGCCTCGATGGCTTCCTGATCTTGATCCTCTCCACAACAACCTTCGACTCGATGTGATTCATGTGCTGCAGCGCTCTGTGTGAGTCAACGACCTCTTTGTATGCCAACCTTTCCACTTCAAGACTGCCTGCAAGTGCTTTGAGCCCTTTGACTTCAACTCCTGTGGGCTTTGGGTGTTCTTCGAGCCTTTCGGCTTTGAACTCGAGTGGAATATTTGACCTGAATAGGTCGTTGGTTAACTGATGTGTATATCTGCTGACTGCAGGAATTCCGAGGCTGCTTCTTCCACTGCCTCGACCTCTTAGGTAGGACTCCTGTAGTGACACACCAGTAGCCATCAGAGAAGCTTGATATGAACAAAATGAAAAACCCCTTTGTGTGTTGTAATTTGCCTCAAATTTGAATGGGACTTTTGTTGTGAGCGGTTCCTCCACCAATGCTGTTTTGACTCACTCAAGTTCTACTGCTTCCTGTAACTCAGTAGTCAGTATTCTGTCCGTACTCGAAGAAAACTCTTCTGTCTCAAAACAGGTCATTGCAGCTGCTTCAATGAGCCTGCCAGGGCTTCGGTCCTCACTATTTGTCTGCTCAGGTGGGCTGCATGGCTGCATGTGACTTGTCAAAACTAACTTCAGTACTTTCTTGCACTCTATGTATCCTGATAACTCTGTAGATCCCTGTATATTGGACGTCAGCGAGTCATGTGTAGCTGTAGGCAGAAAACACTTCGTAGATAGATGTTGCTTGTCCGAACTCATTTCTGGGTCACTTCGTGGCTCATAGTAGTCTCCTGTGCTTGTTTGCGCTCGCTCCGAGTGAAATCCTTTGTGTAGTAGTCGTGTTGCTGTGTATGTTACTTGCTGCATGGGCCATGGATCGTCCGAGTGTCACCATTGATCGTTGCATCGCATTTTCCGAATGATTTTGTGCTGGAATTCCTTGTCGAAGCCTTGTACATAGAGGTCTTCAAGCTCATCAGCCTCGAGTTGCTTCGAAACCCGTAGATATGTTGCTAAATCTAAAAAATAGAGTCTGTAGTTCATCAGTTCTTCCTCTGTACGAACTTCTCTTCTTGCTCGGCTGTCAACGAGGCTGTAAATGTCACTCCTTGAATACTGTTGATCCATTTTCCGGGACCCAGGATACAAACGTGCAATGGCCACTACGAATTCAGGCCAACTCAGGTGATCTTCAACGAATTCATACCATGAGTCTGAGGTTTCGCTGCTTGCATACCAGCAAGCCCATTTTGCCCATTCTTGGTCATCGAAGCAATTCTTGTGCTTGCAAAGACTTCGAACCTCTTTGAAATACCTAAAAAGGTCAGCTGCACACCCTGAGAACCATGGTGCATCCCTTGAATGCCTCAGTGGCATTCCCTCGAGTTCTCTCGGCGCATTCTCACGACTTCTTCGCAGAAATTGGACTATTAATTTGCCTTTGGACTTGCTTCTCGGCTGGAGGGATCTTCAACTTAGACACTTGCTCAACATTTGCTGCTCAAAAAATAGCTCTGAAAATTTCCCAATTTCCTGAGTGTAGACTGTAACTATAACCAAGTCTCTGAGTACTTAGCTTGTCCAACTCAACCCAGCAAAAACTTCGTTTGGTGATAAAATGGTGGCTTCTTCCCCCAAAACAGACAGAACCCCCCTTGTGGTGGGCTCCAGATGTAGGAATAGGTAATAAGTAGTACCTAGAAATAGTAATAGTCAGTAACAGGTGAGTTTAGTGCTCGACCCAAAAGGGAGGTCCTGTTTTGAGAAAAAGAAGTGTAGTAAAAATGTAAAAAATGCGAACTCAAATGGAAAACTTAACTCTGTCTGTCCAATAGCTCTTGCCAGTCCTCCTGGCCCTTTGGGTATTCCCCAAAGTAATAAATCTAACTTTGAAAACTTGCTGAACTGCAAGACTAGATCACCCTTTTACTGAGGGCCTGTGACATGTACTGGTTGTTATGGTAAACTGAACTCGTGCGAACACAGCACACGTGCTTAGTCAGCAATGCGGCTGCTCGCCACCAAGTCCAGGGGTACAAACACAAAAACAAAAGCAAGAAATAAAACAAGTCCTTCCACCCCTAAACTCCTGACCAAGACAGATTCTCCTAGGGAACTTGAACTTGTTCCCTACAGTGGCATGTGGGACAAGTGCGCTGTGAAAATGGACATCTGTCCACCTGCTTTGCGAAGAAACTCTCCAGGCATGAACAACAGTAGGTGTGTCCGCAGTCAGGTAGCCTATGGTTATAGCATTGCATTAGTGTGACTGGTCCATGGATTGACAATGACTCACGTGAGTGGTTGGCAAAGCAGGCCAAGGCATATGGCACAGGACAAGTCACATTCAGCCATAGCAAATATCTTAAAACAATCCATCAGTGGCTTCATACTCGATCGGCAGAATACATCCATTACCTTCTGGATAGCCTCCCAAAATTGTTTCTAGTAGTAGCGAGCTCCCTGTGCAACGCTGTGTTGTGATCCATCTGAACCTCACATGTGCAAGTGGACCTGAGTTGTAAATCATAATAAAATGGGAGATGAACCAGTGGTCCAATGATGGAAATCATCTTTGTTCCAGGTTCTGCAGGCTCAAGGGCATCGTGAGAAATAACAACGAAGCCTTCATCATCATCCATCCTGTCAGGGTTGGGGGGTCATGCTTTATTCATGTAGCTGTTAAGGCTTCTTACAGTCGGAATATAAGAGTGAGCAGCTGGGGAGGTTGCATGCGAGTCGCATTCTGCCTTTAAGCATCGTCATTGCACTGCTGAAGCTTCATTTGACCTGGAATACAACCACAATTTTCAGTGCACCAACCCAACAAAGGAGGTCATAATGGCAAATGACATCCTTAATACAAAGTCCAACAAAAGCTCTTTATCACCCCTGCTGAGCTAGAACACAGCAAGGAGCAGCTGGCAAGATTACTCACACAGTGAACCGGCAGAACATGTAAGGACAAGGAGACACCTTTAATCAGTGTTCTGCTGGTCAGCAAACTTCACTGAAGTTGACTTGAACATAACTTTCGGCGGTTTCTTGAGTCATTCTCTTTGTGTAGCAACTGCTGAGGCTGTGCTTTTTGTCAGCCAGTCACGTGTGCATGAACCTGAGATAATCTACATGTGAGATGGACTTCGAGCACTGCAAAACATTCAGTAACTAGTGTGAACATTCATTGACCGGCAGAACATTGCCTTTAATATCACAGTGAACAGTACAAGATCCACAAAAATGTCGAATTACAGCTGATTTTTTCAATACACAGAACCACTCCAATTCATGGATGGAGACATGGTTTATGACAAACTAACTTGAGTGAAGTGGGGATGTTTGGTTGCTATCCTGTCAGCCCAGGGTAAAGTTATTGCAGCACTAATAATGTACTTATGAAGGGATCCCCAGTGAAAGAATCGTGAAAGAAAATGGTCACTATGGGCAGTTCTCTTCCTTCTATCTTCTTTCTGTCAATATGCTTTATCCCTCCCATATCAATGGTGTGACCCCATCATGCTCATTCGCCACTCCAGGTTTAGGTGACAGCAGGTTCAAAAAGTCCATGCCTCCAACTCGAGGGAGCCTCTCCTTGTTAGTTGCCCTTACCTATCGCCATTCGTTGCTTGTGATTATTCAATACCCTTGTGGCCTCCTTTCTGGTAAAGGTATGATAGTGCCAGAGAAGCCTGTCACAATCTTTGTAGATATTCCTCCTTGGCCTGGTGTCACTCTCGAGTGCATGTAAGGCTAGATGCTACCCATTAGTAACTCATCCTTAACATCTTGATAGGACGTCCCTATCTTTCGCCAACTGTTCCCCGTTTGTCAGCAGCATTCCAAACTGCACCTCAACCCCCCAAGTGTAGCAAGGCAAGTGGCAAGTTTCGCATTTGGGTTTTCTCATACTAACCCTCATCGCCGCAGCTATATCACTTCTGTTTGCCCACCATCGCTTAGGTCGATCTGATTCATCTAAGTATCTAGTTGACAAACATTCAATACTCAGTGAGACTTTCTTCCTGATGCAGGTCTGATTTGTTCACAACTGCAGTGCGATGGATGCAGAACTCAAGAATCAACTTCTGGTTAGTCTCTGACATCAGTCCAGCAGGCTGGATCCTGCTAAAGCCTATTCAACAAAACCAAAACATGTGTGCCATCCTGCCCACACCCCCACTCCTGTCATTGCTGTTGAACATGTTGCCCCTACCACGTTGAGCCAGGACCCTCCTGCCATGACTTCTTCAGAGAAGCCTTCTGAGTCCATGGCCTTCGATAATTCGAGAGCTGAAATCCATCCCCTGAGTTCCCAATCAAGCCAACCAGTAAATCTGGTTTTCACCGTCAGCTCCACCTGCTGGCATCGACCATATACAGTTCCAGAGGGGGAGAGAGGGCTTTCTAGGGTCTGTCCTTCAGCGAGGGACACTTATTATAATCCAACAGCCACTCATTTGCCTACTCCCACCCATCCGACTCAGCAGCCACACGGCCCTGCAGTCGCTCCATCCATCTTCCTTCATAAGCCAGCAACCTCATCGTTTTCACCTGGCAAAACCCAAACTAGGTCTGACAATATAGCTTCAGCCATTCCAATAACCCCTCAGTTATTTCTGAACCACCCTTATTCTCAGATACCAATTCCAGCCACTGCCACTACTGCTGCAGTCGTGAACTGGCCATTAAAGTGCATGCAGAAGGCCATCAGGAAGCAAAAGGAGTATGTAACCTTCTACAGGTCCTTTTCAGAGGGACCATTGGACTCACCTCCTGATGTCCCGGAGGCCTATGAACATCCTTGGAGAATTGCAGACCTATACATTCACCACAATCAAACCAAGGGCGCATTCCAGGTCTGGATCAGGTCTGAAATGGGGTGGATCAAAGTGGCAGTGGATACCCACCATCCCACACTGTCAGATTATCGCCTCAAGTTGTTGGACAATGGAGAACTGTCCTGGGTTCTCAGAAAGACGATGGTCACTGACAGGGGGAGGGCAAAGAGGAGCAAGAAGCCCTGATGATTATGAAGCCTGATATGTAATTCACCTAGCTTACTTTCTGTACCAAATTTACTGGGAACTATTGAGCACAGTCCATAATGGCTAAGTAAGATGATCCTGAAAGTAACTGCATATTGATCTGCTGTGTACAGCAGCTGGGCCTGAGTGTCGGTGTATTCCGAGCAATATCTGAAATTCAAACCCAGGACAACATTAATTCCCTCACACTCATTGTTGTTTGTCAGGCTCCTACATGCCAGTCTCGTTCCCTACATTGTAGGGCATGATGCGCTCCTTACCTGTTCACACAGTCACACATCAGAGTTTCATGTTGGAGGCAAAAAACATGTCAGGTTCAGTCATGCATTTGTGCTCTGCAATGTCTGTGCACTTTGTAGAGAATGGAGTAGTCAGGTCATGTGCATAGACTAAGTTTGCAGTAGATATCATGTATACTAAGTCAGTGATAAACTATGGACAACGAAAATGCCCTTTGGCACTTAGAAGCCCTTGAAGATGAAGATGACTGTGATGAACACTGCAACTATTACTCGAAAATGATATGAAAATGGCACTTGACGTTTTCACAGGCGCCACTGTTGACTCAGCCTGCCAGCCATCATTTCCATTTATTTGCACTATTCAAACCTCAGAAACTGCCAAACGAAGCCAAAATGCGATATCAAAGCAAGCTGCTGTTTTCGGCCTAATTACTCGGTCAACGAAACAAATCAAAAACGGCATTGAAAATGCACGAAAACAACACACGAAAATGTGCTGTGATTTCCCTGTGGCGTCGTCTGGCTTGCCCACTTTTGGAATCATGTTTTTCCCTCAATTTTGGGTCTTGCTCTTGCTTGGGTCATCCAACTTCTGATCACAATTTTTTTTACTCATGCATCTGGTGTTTTCCATCTGTCTGGAGCTCGCACAAGCCTACTTTCAAAGCTAAAGTGATATTTCTCGTCAGTCCTCACCCCAAGCATAACATCAAACTCATGTCACATTGACTGGTGAAGACTTGCTGTGCTAACTGCTGGTGCTACTACTGCAGGTATTCTAAACAGACTGCTTGCATTATTGAATCACTGATTCGTTTGCAGTCTATCCTCCTCTTGCATCATACTGTACTTCTTCATCAGGGAACGCCTGAGGCCTTTAAGTGGGCCTCTGCCAAAGTTTGTGTTCCGTGTTGTTATTCTCCCACTTGCTTGAATGATATTCACAGGTCAAGCAGTGTCTCTTGTTGATATCCAACACTCCTGCTTGTCAACATAGGTGTCAACCTCAAGCTCTCAAGTTGTTCCTCCTCATTCTCTGCTAGGCCCATTGTGCCTCTGAACCATATAAATTTGACTGCCGCTGCAAGTCCTTTGTTCCTTGCCCTCTGCGAGATTATCCTTTTGATTCCCCTCCATTATCGCCACCTCTGCCCTTCTATACTGCACCATCCACTTCCTTGACATCTTCGCAGCCGAAGATCCACCACTGGACTCTCCCACCCATTGCCCACAACAACCACCTGGAGCCACCAACAGGTTCGCATCCCTGCCACATACCAACCCTCTTCCGCTCCCCTTGACCCCTAGTAGAGCTCGAGATGAATTCCCTTGTGGAAGCCTACCCTGTGCTTGACACCCAGCGGATTTTATGCTGGAAACGAGGGGTTCACCACGCTTTAAAAACCTCTTCTCCTGTGGCAGATCTGCACACTACAGGTAAGCTCCCTCCTATTTCCTACCTCATTACTGCAGCGCAAGTTCAGTCACATCTCACACATAGGTATTTATTCCACATGCATTACCACCATTTCTAGTGCACATCACTCCACTTCAAGCTGTCATTTATATTGAATGAAATAGACACCATTTTCAATGATGAGGAGACCTTTATTTCAATGACCTTAACACTTTTTAGTAAGCCAAATGGACACTTCAGTGTCACAATATGACACTGAAGTTCCATGACAGACACTGTGCTTCAGCTGTTCCGACACTCAGCAAAAGTGATTTACAGTTTGAATTTTAGTGATTTAACTTTTTGTAGTGAAAATGTGGTAGGGTACGAAAAATCCACCATGATTGGGAAAGCATGGCAGGGATGTGCAAATCAACACGTGACGTGTCATGGAACTCCCAGGCCTGCTGTGGGCTTTGTTCTTTGGAAAACCACTACAATGCCAGCATATGTTGAGCACAAGACCCTAGTCGGTGAACATGTGCAATTTGCTGAACACTGT
>JANFAH010000124.1:0-84164 GCA_024663395.1 Pisolithus tinctorius
TTACATTCAGGGAAACATGGGATTCGGCTCCTGTCTGTATATCTGTGCTGGTAAGATCATGAGAGGTACAGACAACCATCTCTATCTGCTTCAATGAGCATGCACATCCTTGTCCAGTGGTTGGGGTCTGCACAGAAACTGTAGCCAGGTCTGCATTGCTGTGGCAGAGGCTGTGTCTGGAAGTTGTATTCCTGTTTAATGACAGTACCAGCAGGTGGTACTTGTGGCATGTAAGCCAACAAGGAAGGTGCAGCTGGTGAGGCTGTGGTAGCCATCATTGGTACTGCACTACAAAGAGCGGATCCTGTCAAAAGGAACTTGGCGGCCTTGATGGCTTCTGTGAGCAGGTATGGGTCATCAGGGTGGAGGTCAGTGCAGACTATGGAGAGTCGATGATGAATACGGTCTGCAATGGCCCTCAGGAAGCCATTCAGGAACATGGAATCCTGTTCTGTCTCTGCAAGCTTTTTAGTTTAATGAGCAGGGCAGAAATCTTAGCGAATTTCTGCTGGTATTCTCTGAGGTCATCCGGTTCTGCATAGGCTTGGACTGATATTCTTCAACAAGGTACTGCAAGTCTGCATGGCAGTAGCATCATCACCCTCGCAGCCAGGGTACAAACCCTTAACAGCGACTATGAAGGCATCCCAGTTGTTGGCCGTGGGAATGGCTTCTGGAAGCATTTGCCAGACCTCGGCTTCTTTGAGGTCAGTGTAGCGAATTGCAGCTCTGATCTTGCTGCAGTCATCAAGAGCAGCAAGAGTACTGAGGAAGTCAATGTCTTCGAGGTAGCATGGAAGCTGCATGGGAG
The DNA here is from genome assembly GCA_024663395.1 of Pisolithus tinctorius. Taxonomy (NCBI): domain Eukaryota; kingdom Fungi; phylum Basidiomycota; class Agaricomycetes; order Boletales; family Pisolithaceae; genus Pisolithus; species Pisolithus tinctorius. Next base: position 812 of record JANFAH010000124.1, read on the forward strand.
AATCTCCGCTAAACTTAGGTGAGTTTTGTGTTCCGTGGAGCAGCATCTGAAACTGAGGATTAGCCATTGGTGGGTTAACCTGTGGTGGTGGTGCCAGATTGGTAATGGGTGGAAGGGTATTGGTTGTGGATGCGAAGTGGTTGGTACAGTGCACGAGCAAACTGGTGGAAGTGTTGGCTGATGGGTGGTCTGCAACTGAGTGAGTGGTCGCAGCAGTGTGGCAGATGGGACTGAGAGTCTGGGTATAGATTCAGAGGCATCAAAGAGATGGGAAAAAGAGGGTGTCAGTGATGATGAATCAGATGATGTGATGGGTGTTAAAGGTGATGACAGGGTTTCGGGTCTTTGGGGAGTCGAGTGGATAAAACCACTGGGAAAATCAGGGGCAGTGAGATCTAGGTGATCCGATGTGACAGATATCTGATCTTCCAAAATATCAGGGGGAGTGATCACAGGTAGTACCCATGGAATGTCAGCAGGTAATTGCATGTGATCTGGTGTTACAGGTGAAACAGGGCAGAAGAGGTCAGAGTCTTCTGATAGGTTGAGATTGCAAAAGTGCAGGCATAAATTTTCTAGTTTGGTGCATTTGGCGGTGCACCTGAGCAACCTTCTGGAAGTGACAGCAGAGTCCCTTGCGGTGGGCTCCAGTTGTAGGAAAAGTCCAAGTAGCTGTATAATATGAGCTAGATGGCTTAGATAACAACAATAAAAAATGAAGGGAATGAATTGTTCATCCCAAGGGATTCTGGACTGTTGAGACTAGAAGGTGAGACCCAGCGCTTTGTAGTGGTAGTGTTTCGTGACATGTGCAGCATGGTCTGCAGAATAGTACTGGTGATGTTGAGTGGTATATGTAGTTCATGCATGGCAGTATGTGAGATGTGTGGGTGTGGACAAAGTGGAAAAGAAACTCATGGTGACCTCCTGAGTGCCAAAAGGTATCATTCTGTACCTAAGTACAGGGCTTTATAGTCCGGGCAAACCTGGAACCTAAGTAAGACAAGGTACAGTAAGGGAAAACCACACAACAGCGCATACACACAAGACAGGATGGGCCAGAACAGAGGCTGAGGGTATACTACAAGTGCTAAAGGAATAGAGACCATGATAAGAGAAAGAGTCCAAAGGAAAAGAAGTGACTGGAGCACAGCAGCCACAGGTATAACATTGCACAAGAGGGAGCAAGGGCGTGGGAAGGTAGTGCATGAACAACAGTGAATGTGAGAGGGGAGTGGACATAACAGCAGTCACAGAACAGTTAATGATAGGGGCTTACACATCCAGGGAATGCAGATTCCTCACACCAGGTTGAGACCAGACTGGAGACCAAAGTGGGTGCAAGGCTGAGGGTTTGGGGTCAGGAGGGGAGTCAAAGATACAGATGGTTGGACTGATTGGACTTAGTGACTGAGGATACAGTGCTATTCCCTTGCATGAGTCTCAGTCCGAGTCCGAGGCTGAGATGGAATTATCAGAGTAAAACTTAGTTGATTTCAGACTGAGAAGTACAGGCCGAGTATCTATGAGTTTATATACTAGGGGTAACTATAGTACAGAGACTGGTAATGCCGGTCTCACAAGGATTGCTAAGAAGATTGGTAAGACAAGGATTAGTAATGTATGACTAAGATGACAGAGACCAGGACAGAGTGGACTGGGGACAGGACCAGGCAGGACCTAGCCAAAGTGACAGACACTGCAAAGCAGTGTCTACTGCGCTAGGACATCTGGGGATAGAGGACAGGCAAGGCTGAGGCCAAGTCCAGCCAGGGTCCAGACATGACTATGACAATCTCCCTACACTAAGAGTGTATGTATAGTGTCAATAGGAGGTCTACTAAGTGGCTATAGGGTTTACATCAAATGTGACACAAATGCAACCCCTCTCAAGTGACTTTGACACCCTCTGCACTCTAGGTCACCCAGCACTACATCCCCCTCTGTCAACTCACTTCCCCCATGGTCGCATCACCATCTGACACTCTCCCTAGTCATTGTGACAGAGTCTGACACTTGTGATGGGTGTACAGTTGCCTATACTCGCTCACTGGCACTCTTCAGGTCCGCACTATGGGTTATGTAAGCGCCTTGCTGTCGCTCTCATTCTCTTTTTGTTCGCTTCTGTTCAGATCACTTTTGCTTCATTTACATTTAGTCTCTCTTTTGATTACCGATGCTATTTCAACCTCACCTAATTCCCATCATTTGTTGTTGATCTTTTCACCTTTGACATCGCTTACTTCATAGTTACATGCTTGGCATGTAGCTACACTTATACCTGTCTTCATTGACAGAAAAATAACATCTTGGAAGCCCCCAAGTTAGAGATAGACAGAGCAAGCAGAGTAATGACGTCAACACAACCCCTACCATTTCCCTTGCCTAGCACTGAGTCACAGGCATAGTTGTGACAGCTTTCCAGGCTAGCCTGAGGCCTGTGCACTCTTTAATCCATCGCACTTTTTGTTTACAGGTCGAGCAACTCGAGTGACTTGGTCACATTCATTCCCTCCCACCCTCCTACTGCTAGAGTGACTCCTCTTGGGTCAAACTCACCCCTTCAGATCACCTGTCCCTAGGCTGGAGCCCACACTCCCATACTTGGTAGCAGATACCTGCTCCCCACATCACCTGAGAAATTATTTCCTGTCTCTAAAGAAGAACCTTTGCAGAAAGGAGCTGGAGTTTGCTCTCTAAAGCAAGAACACAGAGTAGATGGTGATGACTAGTACAGTGCTCTTGTCCCTGCTGTACCATAGTTTCTAAGTGATGTGGCATGTGCCATGACCACCTGTGCACTTAGTCAGCTCTCTATCTTTCAACACCAAGTCTTTTTCAGCCACAACCCCTAAGTCCAAATCCCCTCAACTCTCTCCTACACTCTTCACCCTCAAACCTTCCCTTTGACCCAACTGAAGCACAACTTCTCATAGGGAAAAGGTTCGCATTCCCTACATCTGAGGGGGGGTTTAGACACTGACTGTCCTCAGTCATCCCCCTTCCTTGTGCAGACATCTTTGGCTTTGTACCCATCCTCACCAATCTCTCCTTCGCACCCTTTCCCTCTGACCCTCCTAGCCTTCCCCCTCGCTTGCTGTACCTTGCATCACCTTCTACCCCATGCTCAACAACCCCTTCCTCCATCAACGCACCCCTTTGCTCCCGAACCTGCACTGCACTCCTCAAACCTCTCCCTTAGTCTCACCAACATCTCCAAGACCCCTCGCAACCAACTCTCCTGTACCTTCTCCACCACCTCACACCTTCGATTTTCCACACCTCTGAAGCCAACCCTCCCACCCAAGTGATGACCAGAGCACTTCAAATGTGCAGACAAGTGAGTGACAACTCAAGTGCAGAGTGAGGTAGGAATGGCTTGTTGAAACGCAGCCATTGGTAGAATTGCAACAGAGCATGTACACAGTGCAGTGGCTGGGGGCAGCAACCCCTCTGTATACATGACCCAGCTTGAAGATTATTTTGTACCTGTAAACCCTCTATCAGTGACATATTCACAATCTTACAAGAGTGCATTGTGTGCTCTTGGCTCCATTTCATCCTTAAGATGACTTAGTGGAAACAAAATCAAGAAAAACAAAGCTTGAGCCCCCAGGAGACCCCTTCTTCCCTGTACTGTGTTCTTTCTATGATACTCCAGCCCCCCCTTCTTGGCTCCTGAACTTGTGCTTTGCATGCAGGGATGAATTTCATGGTGCATAACAATACTGGCAGCCTTCAACTCATGTTTCTAGTACCCCCATCTCTTCATATGTACCTCTGAGAGCTTTCCATTTCCACTTCCCACCTTTCCTGATGCTGAAAACAAAACACTTTGACATAGTTTATGTTCGAACTACAATAGAATACCTCAACAGGTACAAATACAGGCCCTTGCTCGACCTCAGACATTTGCCCTCCTGTAGTGACCCTTCTTAGACATGCAACAGCTCCAAGAACATTGTGTGGTCTAGTGCTTCCTTCATGGCCAGCTGTTACCCTTCATACTTAGTTTGCTCATTTGAATTTGGACCATCGTCTTTCCTAGTGTAGAACGTTAGTGAGCACCATAACACGAAAGGAAAATAAACTAGAATATGGTGAGAGCACCATGGCTTTTTGAGTGTGCCAAGACCATAAGACTGCCACTGCATCGAGCGAAGGTTCTGATTTCTGGTGATAATCAATCCATTTTGATTGACTTCCCACTGTTTTCCTCTTCTTCTTATCTAAGCTGCCCCACACGTTCCTTCCATTTTCCTCCCTCATCTTTCTCTTCCTCACCCTTGCTCCCATGTCATCCAACTCCAACAACTCGCCTCCCAATGTTGGCATCCCAGCTGACAACCTCACATGTGCTGCCTCCATCCTCCAGCTCCTGCTGGGACCATCACAAGGAGACACAGAGTCAAGGAATGTGCTGTTAGCATGCCTGGGGTCCCTGATGGTGTGTGGTCCTCTTCTTTTCCTTGACAGTCATTCTGTTGACACTTCCCATTGCCACAGGGCCCATCACTGGCTCCTCCAGCTCCTGAACCCCAAGCTGTCTCCTCTCCTGTGCTACCAGTCAACACTCTTCCTGTTGACATCATCCAAGACAAACCAGCTCCCACAACTACTGCCACCCTGGTCGACCACACCCCCACAGAGCCCATGCCTGTGACTGTTGTCACCCAGGAACTGGACCCCAGCCCTGCTCTCAACCTTCCAACCTTCAACATGCTCCCAGACACCCCATCGTCCATGTCCACATCTACATCCACTGTCACACTGTCTCATACACCCTCTCCCTCGCTCCTGGGCCCCTTGGACCCTCCATCCCCTCTTACGCCAACCATTTCGCCTGATTGTCTGGTCTCTGTCCCAGATGCTGCCACACCTGTGGATCCTACCACACCCACCTGCCAGGCACTTGATGCTTCCAAGCCTGGCCTTGATCATCTTCCTGCCAACTCTCCATTGACTGGCCACATGTCCCTCAACTGCCCTTTGGTGAGTTTTAACCTCTTTCATTCTTCTTTGTCCCCTAGCTGACTTTTCGAGACCCAGAATGCAGACTGTCTTTGGGAGTCTGGTCTCCAATGGCATGTCTACCATCCCAACTGGCACATCAAACTTGTCAAACATACTTTGAAGGATGGCAGTTTCCCCATCTACCTGCCCATCCCCTGCAACTGTTGTTGCATTGCTCGAGCTGTCTGCTCCAGAGCCTCAGGGCTCAAATGTGTGCATCATCATCAACTTCACTATACTTGTCCTTTATACATGCATGTTGCTTGCTCTCTTTTTGTCCCAAAAGCATCTTGCTGATACTGCTCCAGAATGACTTGGTGCAGTCCCAAGCCTGGGTTCAGGCACTTTGCATGGGTTCTACTCCTCCCACTCTCACTCCTCCTCAGTACCCTGCCAAACCTGTCATCAAAATCACTCAAAGGCCTGCTTGCACTTCAAAACACACTCACATCAAGTCTCCATCTCCCAGTCCAACCCCTCCTCCTCCAACTTCTGGCATGTCCTCTTCCAACTCAGCACCAACCCCCTCAGCTTCTAGTTCCCCTCCTTTGCTACCTTCACTTTCCAACACTGAGATGCTGGTCATGCTTCACAAAGCCCTTCATGCCATGACTGAAGTGTTAGACCAGGCCTTGAAGGGCCACATCATGTCCAAGAAGGCATTGGGCAAGAGGAAATCATGCAATTAAGTATCTTGCACTATCTCTTTTCTGGGCTTCAACAGCCCCATCATTGTACCTCATGTATATCCCTGTCCAACACAGAATTGATCAGCACTTTTCAAATCATTCAAAAGTCATGACTTATTTTTTTTCTTTTTTTTTTGATCAGAATGTACAAGTCAGGGTGCAAGTCACACTGAATTATGCTCAAATTCGAGCCAATAGTCAAAGTGCCTCAGTTGAATGAGCACACCAATATCTACAAATGGAGGTCTCAGATACTCCCACCTGACTCACTCTCTTCAATGTCCTCTTCTTGTAAGATGTCTTTGGCTTTGGGGATCGATTCATCCTCTATCAATTCTTCTTCGAGCCTTGTCATATACCGAGAAGCCCATGGTTCGGTCTTAGGTTCTGAATGCCAGGTCAATGCCAAATGCCAAAACAAAGTCTGTTCCTTACTATACTTTTCTAGTTAGCCTTTGTACCACCCTTGCTTGTGCCAAGGCAGTGTCTGTCTTCAGCTCTCCAATCCCTGCCTTCTCGTTTAACCTTGTTACAATGCATACTCTCTTCTTTTCTTTCATCCTATCTAATCTTTTCACCTTATCTTATCTCCCAAACTTGGCCTGGACTCTGGTCTAGACCTCCCCTCACCTTTGCTGCATGTTCCCCTTCTGGTATGTTCTGCTCCACTATGATATCATTATGACATCACTATGATATCATTATGACATCACTATGATATCATTATGACATCACTATGATGTCATGGACCTCATGTATGCCTTGCCATTACCTCATGTACAGTGAGGGACAAAAGCGTTGCAATGTTTGTGAGGTGTGACTTGTTGCTGATGTAGCTCAGGCTATTCTGCACGGATAATAATGATACCTATACCATTGGAAAGGGGTGACTCTAAGCTTTCCAGAGCACTAAGGTTCAGTCCAAACAAAGCAATACATGCCGAGATACACCCTATTCTTTCCGAAAAGTGCATTGCAACGCTTTTGTCCCTGACTGGTGAAATCATGAAATGTGACCTTTTGATGGGATTGCGGGCATGGAGGATGGGAAAAAATGATTAAATAATAAACCAGATGATCATCCAGATGATTTGTCAGCATGTAAACAATGACAAACATTGGACTTGTACCATTAATCCTCCCTCTTTTACCACAACTCATGAAATCATCTCTCTAGCTCACATGGTCATTTTCTCAAGGAATTCTTATCAAATACTGGTGGCCACCACAGTTCCATCAGTATAACATGCTCTCAGAACCATCAGTCCCTTAAAAAACCTGCTGTCAGTCATTTCCTGGACTGTTTCCCCTCCCATGCCTGATGTGTTCTGGGACTAATCAGTACTTGGAAGGCTGAAAATGTTATGGAGGTCAATCTGGCACTTCAGAACATGATGTACAAACCAGTCCCCTCTCAACCAATGTATTTCTGGCACAGGAACACTGATATGGAAGTTGGGGTGAGACAAAACCTCCTTGTGCTCTGAGCACCATAAGAGGGTTCACTAGATCTTGCTCTGATCTGAACTGTAGATGACTGGGGAAGGATTATTTGGTCATATGTGACCAAAGGCAATATTCAGGGCCAGATGGAAGCACAGGATTGTGCTCCATGGCAGTTCAGTAGCATATCCTTCTGATGACACCCAGGGGTAAAGAGGATTTTGTCTTGCCCTAACTTCCATATCAGTGTTCCTGTGCCAGAAATACATTGGTTGAGAGGGGACTGGTTTGTACATCATGTTCTGAAGTGCCAGATTGACCTCCATAACATTTTCAGCCTTCCAAGTACTGATTAGTCCCAGAACACATCAGGCATGGGAGGGGAAACAGTCCAGGAAATGACTGACAGCAGGTTTTTTAAGGGACTGATGGTTCTGAGAGCATGTTATACTGATGGAACTGTGGTGGCCACCAGTATTTGATAAGAATTCCTTGAGAAAATGACCATGTGAGCTAGAGAGATGATTTCATGAGTTGTGGTAAAAGAGGGAGGATTAATGGTACAAGTCCAATGTTTGTCATTGTTTACATGCTGACAAATCATCTGGATGATCATCTGGTTTATTATTTAATCATTTTTTCCCATCCTCCATGCCCGCAATCCCATCAAAAGGTCACATTTCATGATTTCACCAGTCAGGGACAAAAGCGTTGCAATGCACTTTTCGGAAAGAATAGGGTGTATCTCGGCATGTATTGCTTTGTTTGGACTGAACCTTAGTGCTCTGGAAAGCTTAGAGTCACCCCTTTCCAATGGTATAGGTATCATTATTATCCGTGCAGAATAGCCTGAGCTACATCAGCAACAAGTCACACCTCACAAACATTGCAACGCTTTTGTCCCTCACTGTACCTTAGTATAAATACCATTGCTCAATCACCCAACTAGCTCTAAGCTAGTTCATTTGGGTCTACGAGTCCTAAAGCCGCCTGCTTCTAAGTCATCTCCTTTCTTCTTCCCTTTTCTTCTTGTGTTGGTTCTTGGTGCAAGCCTACAACAAACCCTGTTGTTAGGTCTCATCACACTTGAACTAGCTTCTACTTGTTGTACCCTTGCACCACTCATCACCATTCCTCGTTTCCTTTGCAAAGGCTCGTGGGTGTACTTGCCAAGTCCCCCAGCCTCAGAACCCAACCCAAATCTCTACATCCCATACATCCCTGAGTGCCACTCACTCACCCCGCTCTTTGACCACAACCTTTACCCTCTCCTGCCGCCTCCTTCCTACCCTTTCTCTACCAAATCCATCTTCCCCTGTTCACTACCCACTGAACCTCAGCAACCCTGTTATAACCTCCACCCCCATCAGAACTTGAAACATCCAGATCACCATGGAAGGCATCCAGGACCAAATAACTGACCTCCAAAATGCCCTCGACACCCTTCATGAGGAAAATTACAGACTAAACGACAGCCTAAGAAATGCACAGGACACAATCACAGCCATTGAGGGTCAGTGTAATCAGTGGAATGCCCTCCCTGCCAATGTGATCCAGAGGAGGATAGAAGTGATGGCCAACCTGGGTCAGTATGCCAGTGATCGAGCCAAATTCTCCGAATGGTGGGTAAAGATGAAGGTATGGGTCGCTCAGAACAGGACTGCTGTCACACACCAAAGGTGTTGTGGACATGGTTACAGCTGACTCTGCCTAACTCGTCGACGAGTTGTGCACAATGCCCAAGCATGCAGATGAAGACTAAAGGCCTCATGCGTAGAAAGACTGTTGGACATTAACAGTCATCCTTCACACAAGAATGAGTCATCAGTGCTAAAGAGAAAAGAGGAAGCAAGTTAAGCGCACATTAAAGGTTTTTAGCGCCCATGTACAGCATTCTGGTTTTCGTCATATCTCCACTGTTTCCAAAGATATCAACTCCATTCCCACACTCGCTTAAAGTGCTCAGTCCCACGATTCTTCCTTCCAAATTTGGAGAGGATCCTCGCACCCTGCACGTTTCTACAGCACTCCATCCATCAGATGCTCATTTTGCTAAGTCCATCAATCATGGCCACCTCTTCATCGATCATCTCACTTGTCTCATTTGCCAGAGACAGTGGCTACATATATCTGCCAGGCATTCCCACCAGCTTCCGTCCTGAAGCCCCCTGGTTCATCCCATCATTGTCAGCCCCGTCTCATCCCATGCAGCTTGGTCAGCATGTTCTCCTTGTCAGTATGACTTCCAGAAGGACGTTCTTTGGTCGCCTCAGGTCTGTCACTCGGTTAGAAAGGTCTTATGTGGTCATTTCAGTCTCCCCGGTTGATGAAGCATATGGATCATTCCTCCCTGTTCCCTGCACCATCTTTGTTCCAGTCTTGTCCATCATTCTTCCTGCATTGCGACAGCTGCAGTATAATCTACTGTCCTCCAGCCTCCCTGATCACATTCATGATGAGTATGACATGCATCTTGCCTTCTTACTGCAAGATTCAGCAGAAGACATTCCCCCTTCTCCTCCTCCTCCATCAGAACCCCATTCATGAAGTTTTTGTTAACTTCGCTGAGAGGATGAAAGGGTGGGAGACGCGATTGTGTATGCTCTCATTGCCCCACAGACCCCCAACGCCCTAGCCCCCTTTGACACCTGACTCATGCCCTTCAATTCTGGAATTAATACTTCCCTATCTGGAAACACCGTCCATCTGTCATGCCATCTTTGGATCTAGAGATGTCTCCGCCAAGATCTAACTTGCATCGCCACCCCCTAATGTGATATCAGTGCACTTACTCAGTTCCTGATTCTATTTGACTCATTTTGTGATGTTTTGACTATCCTTGACTCGTTTATTGCCAATACTTACCAATCTTCTTTGCTTGCTTACTTTTCATTTCTCACTTACTCATCATGATTACTCAGTCCTTACTCATTACTTACCAAGTGTTTGTGCCTTGTTTGTCACAAGCTGTGCTCCCCCCTCAGTATATAAACCCCCATGTACTTAGCTACCAAGAATCAATTCAGAAGCAGTCCAGCAGTCAGTCCAGTGCCTATCTCGTCGTCAACAGTTGAGGCTCCATGAAGGGGTCTATCTGTCATCATTCGTATACTTGGTAGTTGAGGCTCATTTGGAAGAGTCTATCTGCCTCCATCATTCATCTGAAGCTTCCTCTTAGTCAGCAGTCTTAGTCATCCCTCCACTCCTGTGTAACTCGTCAATGACTTGCGCCAGGAGCACATTTTATCAAAGTCCATTATTCCAAGAAGTCCTTTCAGCTGAACACCTTCACTCTGTTCAGCATCCCCTCCTCAGTCATCATCCATTCATCTACTCCTGCATAACTCATCGACGACTTGTGCTAGGAGCACCTGCCATTGAAGTTTCCCCCTCTTAGGTTTCTGCACTCCAGGTTCCGTGGAGGCACACCACCACTCGCTTTACATTTGTCTTTTGTGTTGGTTTTGGTTGGTTTTCACCACCTTTCCACACTTTGACTCACACCGCCCTACCGACTGCCCAGGACAAGTGTACTGCAGTGTGGTCCCGCATGACAGGGCCTATAGCTGGAAGGTTCACTCAGGCAAAGTTTTTGCTTGCCATTGTCACTGGAGTATGGCCTGACACAGCTGAGATGATAGAGGACATCAATAGGTTCTTTGCTCCTCAGACAGATGTCGAGTGGGCCAAAGCTCAGATGCGCACTATGTGCCAAGGGAATTCTTGCTATGAAGAGTTCCATGCAAAGTTTGAGTCCCTAAAAGTCCAGGGATGTGTCACTGATGAGACCGCCGGCTTCTTTCTGGAAAATGCTGTCCATCCTGCCATCGTAAAAGAAGCCCTAAGGAGGGGATACACCCAAGGCAACTACCTCCAGATGACCATCACGTTTCAAGAGGCCACTCTGGCTAGGGATCGTTTCAAGCTTCTCTATAATCATTATCCTGATGAACCCGCACCTCGCTCCTCCTACAACCGCCCCTCATATTCCCCTCATTTCACTCCCACTGGTACCCAGCTGGGCCGTGGCACCCCCATGGAGATAGGTGCTGCCCACTTCCCTCCTTGCCCAGTCCCCTCTCATGTCAAGTGCTTCAACTGCCAAGGGAATCACTACAAGCGTGATTGCCCTTGTGCCAGAGGAAAGGGTCCTGCTAGACCTAGCATATGGGAGGTGACACAGGAGGCTCAAGAGCTTGCTCTTCACCAAATGTTGTTCGAAGAAATGCAGGCTTTCTTCTATGACAAACAGGTTAACATGATGAGAGCCCAGGGAAAAGAGTTCAGCCAGTAGAGGATCGGGTCTCCACTGGCTATGTTTACAACAAGTTTTCTGTCTTAGGTGTTGATGATTTCTCTACTGAGCAGGATATATTTAACTCAGAGACTACTGTACCATCTGAAGAGGCGACCCCAGTGGGTGCGGCCACAGATGTAAAACAATCAGTGTGTCAAGTCCAGGCCTACTCTGACCAACTCCAATGCTATATAAGGTCTAGAGGAAGGTCTGGAAGCAAGTCTGACACAGAAGAACAGAACTCCGACTGGCAGAGTGGTGGCAGGAACGAAGTCCACTGAAGGAAAGGCAGAGTGGAGTGAGGGCATTGGGTTTAGCTCGTGTGCTACCCCCTTGCACGATCTCAGCCCTCGTATTTCAGAGGGAGAGTACAGATGGAGAGTCAGAGATAACTCCGACAGGCAGAAGTCAGAGGCAGAAGGAGTAGGAACTAAGTTGATATTCATACTGAAGAACAGTGGAGTACAATACATGCTTTTATACTGTTACAGAGGTACAGTAACCGGAATCAGAACTGACATACAGAGACTCAGAAATTTTCAAGTAAAAACTTCCTAGATGACGAATGAAGGGTAGATGGAGGACATATGAGCGGGTAACATAGAACATCCAGAAAAGGAAACAGTCCAGACACTGGACCATGCAGTGCATGTGCTGCAGAGTACCTGACTGCATGCTGTCAGGGAGAAGTCCAAAGACAGTCACATGACCACTCAGAGAGCAGTCCACTTGGTCTGGTAGGAGAACAACACAAGTCCGACAGCAGTCAGAGCAGAGATGGTTTGTAGACGATAGAAGGTGGGCAGAGTTGGTGTGGAGTGAGCGAATGACTGGTGGAAGAGGGTGTGGAGTGAGTAGAGACTTAGAGTGAATGCACAGTTATGACATGGTGCTTAATTCCTCTTGCAATAAAAATAAAAACACACCTATCCAGAAAATGGAAGAAACCCTGAAAATAAGAACAGCAGATCTGAAAGCTGAGTTGGAGTTGGAAGTAGTGTTGGAAGGATGAGAAAAGAAGTGGAGTGTAAAAGCACTGGTAGACTCAGGGGCCAACTGTCATAACCATGCATTTGTCACAAGTCTTTGCTCACTCCACAACCTTTTCTGCCAGTCATTTGCTCACTCTGCACCAACTCTGCCCAACTTCTGCTGGTTGCAAACCATCTCTGCTCTGACTGCTGTCAGACTTGTGTTGCTCCCCTACCAGACTGGGCAGTCCATTCTCTGAGGGGTCATGTGACTACCTTTGCAGTCAGGTACTCTGCAGCATGCTCACTGCATGGTCCAGCATCTGGACTATTTCCTTTTCTGGATGTTCTGTGTTACCTGTTCATATGTCCTCCATCTACCCTTCATTCATCGTCCAGGAAATTTTACTTGAAAATTTATGAGTCTCCATATGTCAGTTCCAATTCCAATTACTGTACCTCCATAGCAGTATAAAAACATGTACTGTACTCTGCTGTTCTTCAGTACAAATATCAACTTAGTTCCTACTCCCTCTGATTCTGTCTTCTGCCTGTCAGAGTTATCTCCGACTCTCCGTCTGTACTCTCCCTCTGAAATACAAGGGCTGAGATCGTGCAAGGGGGTAGCACACAAGCTAAACCCAACGCCCTCACTCCACTCCACCTTTGTCTCAGTGGTCTTCGTTCCTGCCGACACTCCACTAGTCGGAGTTCTGTTCTTCTGTGTTGGACTTGCTTCCGAACCCTTCTCTAGACCTTGTTAAGCATCGGAGTTGGTCAGAGTAGGCCCGGACTTGACACCAATGACACCTTGGATAAGAAATGGGCTGACGAAAATGACATTCCCCTAATCAAGCTTGCTCAACCTGTCGCTGTCCTCAATGTCAATGGCACCCCTAATGTAGCTGGCAACATCACGCATATCACCTCCCTTGTCATGAACTATCAAGGACACCAGGAGTCCATCTGGGCTCAGGTCACTACACTCGGAACGCACCCCCTTATACTCAGGTATACTTGGCTGTGGAAGCACAACCCAGAGGTATGCTGGGAAACCAAACAAGTAAAGTTGTCCTGATGTCCCCACGAGTGTCACGACCTGGCCCCAAGGACAAGAGCAGAAAAACTGTCTGAGGAACAGGAGGCACAGGACATAGAGTACTTGTATCCAAAGGTTCACTCCACCAGGATCCAGGCCGGCACCACTGAGGAACTCGTTCTGAAGGAGTATCACCAGTACCTCAAGGTCTTCTCCAAGGAAGAGTCAGAAAGGATGCCACTTCGCAAGCCATGGGACCACACTATTGATCTTAAGGAAACCTTCACCCCCAAACGTGGTTGGCTCATTCTGCTCTCTGTGGAGGAGCAGAAAGAGGTGTCAGACTTCCTCAAGGATCAGCTATGAAAGGGATACATCTGCCCCTCGAAGTCCCCTCAGACATCCCCTGTCTTCTTCATACCCAAGAAAGACGGAAAGAAATGCATGGTTCAGGACTACTGGTACCTTAATGAACACACTGTCAAAAATGCATATCCCCTTCCCCTGATCTCCCAACTTGTCGACAAACTCAAGGGTTGCAAGCTCTTCACCAAGATGGATCTTCAGTGGGGATACAACAATGTCCATGTCAAGGAAGGAGATGAGTGGAAGGCTGCCTTTGTTACTCATAAGGGCACCTATGAACCCCTCGTCATGTACTTTGGTCTCTGCAACTCTCCATCTACCTTCCAAAATATGATGAACGATATCTTTGGAGACATGGAGGATGTCCTCATGGTCTACATTGATGATCTAATGATCTTCACAAAAATGGAAAACAAAGCCAAGCATGATAGGATCGTTCTGGAGGTGTTGAAGAGACTGGAAGAAAATGATTTGTTTGTCAAACTGGAGAAGTGCTTCTTCAAGCAAAAACAGGTGGAGTTCCTGGGAATGGTGGTGGGCACTGATGGGGTGAGAATGGACAAAAACAAGGTGAAGGCTATTGCCGAGTGGCCAGTTCCCACAAAGGTCCACTCAGTACAGGCTTTTCTGGGTCTGGCAAACTTCTATTGCCACTTCATCAAGGACTTCACACAGATCACCCACCCCCTCAATGATCTTACACGAAAGGACCAACTCTGGACTTGGGGACCTCGAGAACAACAGGCCTTCGATGCCCTGAAGGTCACTTTCACCACTGCCCCCATCCTCACCTTTCTGGATCAAGACAGAGAATTCTGTTTAGAGATGGATGCCTCAGATTTTGCTACTGGAGCTGTCCTCTCCATAAAATGTGATGATGACCTCTGGCAACCTGCCACCTTCTACTCCCACTCCATGTCTCCTCCCGAATGAAACTACCAGGTCTTTGATAAAGAGATGCTGGCCATAATCCATGCCTTGGAAACATGGCGACATTACCTCGAAGCCACCCCCTACCAGTTTGAAGTCTGGACAGACCACTCAAGCCTCCAGTACTTCATGAAAGCACAGAATCTAGATTGTTGCCAAGCATGGTGGGCCCAGTATCTCTCCCAGTTCAACTACAAGCTGGTGTACAAACCCAGTTCCTCAATGGCTAAGGCAGATGCCCTCTCAAGAAGGGAGGATCATGAACTGGAGAAAGGGTCAGATAATCAAGGGGTCACACTCCTTGATCCTTCCAGGGTAGCCACCACCTTGCTGGTAGGAGAGGATACAGACCTTATCACCACCTTAAAGTCTGCCTCTTTGGTAATGCCACAACTGGAAGGCTTGGTCTTATGGGAAGGCCTCTATGTCTGTGAGGGAAGGGTCTATGTTCCCCCTGCAGCCAGGATCCATACCCTAGAAAAGCATCATGATACCCCACTTGCTGGCCATCCAGGTTGGAAGAAGACCCTAGAGCTCGTCTCCTGCAACTATGTCTGGCCCGGAATGACCTCCGCTGTTAAGGATTACGTCTCAGTGTGCCACTGCTGCCAAATGGCTAAAAGTTCCAGGGTCCCTCCTGCAGGAAGGCTTCTCCCAAACCCCACCCCGGAATGCCCTTGGACTGACATCTTGGTCAACTTCATGGAGTTACTGGAGGCACAGGGTTTTGATAATGTCATGGTGGTGGTCGACAGGTTCTCAAAAGAGGTGGTCTTTGCCCCTACCACCAAGGAGGTTTCCTCACTACAAACTGCGGAGCTCTTCCATGACCATGTGTGGACTCAGCACGGCTTGCCTTCTTCTGTCATTTCTGACTGTGGCCCCCAGTTCACTAGCACGTTCACCACCAAACTCTGCAGGATGCTTGGGGTCAAGCCCAAGCTTTCCACTGCTTTCCACCCCCAGACAGACAGCCAGACAGAACATCTTAACCGGGATTTACAGCAGTACCTTCGCCTCTTTGTCAATGACTGACAGAACTCTTGGCCTTCTTGGCTCAAGGTCACTCAGTTCTCCTACAATAACAAATGACAGGAGTCCACTTGCAAAACTCCCTTCTCAGTCACTCACTCCTATACCCCCAGAATGGGTGTGGAGCCCTTCCTTTCAAAGGCAGAGGCTGCTACAGACCACACCGTTGACCTTGCTAAGGTTCTGGAGGACACAAGGAAGGCCCTGGACAAAGCTGCAGAATGGATGAAGGCATCTGCAGATGCAACCCATTCTGATGCCCCCTCCTACTCTGTCGGCAACATGGTCTGGCTGGAAACTTCCCAGATCTCTCTCTCTGGATGCCCCTCCAGGAAACTCACTGAACAATGGATTGGCCCTTACAAGGTTGTTTCACTCAAACCCAATGCAGTAGAATTGAAGCTTCCCAAAACTCTCAAAATCCATCCAGTCGTTAACGTTTCCCGGGTCAAACCCTACAAGGGACCACTAGAGGGCCAAACCATCACTCGTCCCAGGCCAGTGGTAGGACATGAAGGCAATGAAGAGTTCAAGGTGGACTATATTGCTGACTCTCATCTGAAAAGGAACAGACTTGAGTATCTCGTCCATTGGAAGGGGTATCATGATGAGGATCGTACCTGGGAGCCCGAGTCTGCCCTGAAAACTGCCCCTGGTGCTGTCAGAGACTTCCACCACCAAAACCCTTCTGCCCCTCAGAAACTCTGTGGCATGGACTCCTCCCTTTTCTCCTCTCTCTTTCAACCCTTGGAAAACTTCACCAACACTGTCCCTACCTTCAATCGCCTGGAAGTTGATTTCTAAGGAGGGGATAGTGTTACGATATGTACTCTCTTCTTTTCTTTCATCTTATCTAATCTTTTCACCTTATCTTATCTCCCAAACTCAGCCTGGACTCTGGTCTAGACCTCCCCTCACCTTTGCCATGTGTTCCCCTTCTGGTACATTCCACTCCACTATGATGTCATGGACCTCATGTATGCCTTGCCATTACCTCATGTACCTTAGTATAAATACCATTGCTCAATCACCCAACTAGCTCTAAGCTAGTTCATTTGGGTCTACAAGTCCTAAAGCCGCCTGCTTCTAAGTCATCTCCTTTCTTCTTCCCTTTTCTTCTTGTGTTGGTTCTTGGTGCGAGCCTACAACAAACCCTGTTGTTAGGTCTCGTCACAAACCTCTAGTTAGTTCCTTGCACAGCTATTTAGTCTTCACTGGTAACCCTGGTCTTCAGGTTGCCAGTCTTTGGTATATATACTCTACATATGTTGTACTTAGTTCCTCAGTCTGAATATCAACCTAGTTCACCCCAAGTCCCCAGCTTAAGCCTGAGTCAACTCTCAGCTTTCGCTCCTGACCCCCTTTGGCTCTCTCTGACTTCAACCTGGCTTGCACAAGGGTCTAGCGCACGAGCTAAGACCAAGGGTTGTTGCACCCAGCACTTGGCCTTCGGCCTTCGACCCCCATCCTAATCACAAACTTAACAGTATATTCAGACTTCCACTTGTGCAAGTCACTCACCACCCATGACCAGAACTCACACCCAAGCTCAAGCAGACCGCACTTTAGAATCTGCCTCTGCTCGAGACCAACCCAACCCAAAACCTCAGATGACCCTCACTGCCAGTTGGCCCTCAGTTCCCTCACCAGTCACTGCCAGACTTCTGTGGTCATGCAGCAGTTCCAAGGATTCTCAGCCCATCATTCTGGTACTACACCAGCTTCCAACAATCAAGGTACACCAACACCAGCTGGTCATCGACCTCCCGCTCCCTTTGGCAACCCCAGAGGTGATGGTAACGACAACCCAGACAACTCTGACCATCACTCCAGTGATGATGACAATGACAACAATGATGATCCTTTCAGGCCTAACCCCGAGGAAGGTGAAAACAAGGAAACTGACCTGCAAACCATGAGGGTCCTGGGCAGTCTTGCCAGGGCCATACAGTCTCTCACCCAATCTTCCTGCTGAAACACTGAAGGAAGCTCAGGATCAGCCAAGGTCTGAGAGCCAGATACCTTTGACAGCACTGACCCAAAGAAGCTCCACCAGTTCCTTGTCCAGTGCGAGTTGACCTTCCAGAACAAACCCTGAACCTTCCATGATGACTGCCGAAAGGTAACCTTCACCCAATCCTACCTCAAGGGAATGGCACTTGAATGGTTTGAACCGGACCTTCTCCTCACCAGTGAACCCAAGGACCGACCCCTGTGGATGGATAGCTGGCATGAATTTGTCATCAAACTCCAGTTGACCTTCAGCCCCCATGACCTGGTAGCAGAAGCCGAGAATCAGCTCGACCACCTAACCATGAAAGAAACCCACCATATCAACAAATACATGGTCGAGTTCAACAGGCTAGCTACCCAGGTCCGGGGTTACGGTGACAGGGCTCTCCACCACTTCTTCTATGCCAGTCTTCCTGACTGAATCAAAGACAAGATAAGCTGGGTAGGCAAACCCTGCACCCTTGAAGACCTTTGCTGTCTAGCTCAGGACATAGATGCCTGCTACTGGGAACGATGCAAGGAGGTCCAACACCAGAACCAGTCTTCCAGTAAGCAAAACTTGTCAAAGACCAGCAATAAAGACTCAAACACTGACAAAGGGAAAACCTTGGCATCCAACACCTCCCAGTCCCCTGCTGCACCAAAGACCAGCAGTACCAATGCCAGGTCTTCAAAGCCCAAAACAGCCAGCAACAAACTCAGCAAGGACAGAAAGTTAACAGCTGCCAAGCAAAAGCGATGTTTTGACTTAAAACTCTGCATGTTCTGCAGAGGGGATGGTCACATAGCCAAGGAATGCCCCAAGAAGGTGGCCAAGGCTAGAGCAGCTGCGGCAGCTCCGGAAGCCACACCAGAGGCCTCCACTGAGGCAAAAAAATAGTCAGCAGTCCTCAGAACCTCGCACACCCTGAGGACTGCATTGACTCCGGTGGTGTGCTCTTGGAGGTTAAGCTCAACATGTCCACTCTTTGCAACCTGAATAGTCTTATGCCTACCATTTCTCTAGCATCCTACAATGAGCCAGTGTGGGGAGAGGGATCTCCCTACACTAAGAGTGTATGTATAGTGTCAATAGGAGGTCTACTAAGGGGCTATAGGGTTTCTGGCAAATGTGACACAAATGCGACCCCTCTTGAGTGACTTTGACACCCTCTGCACTCTAGGTCACCCAGCACTACATCCCCCTCTGTCAACTCACTTCCCCCATGGTCACATCACCTTCTGACACTCTCCCTAGTCATTGTGACAAAGTCCGACACTTGTGACAGGTGTCCAGTTGCCTATACTTGCTCACTGGCACTCTTCAGGTCCACACTATGGGTTGTGTAAGTGCTTTGCTGTCGCTCTCATTCTCTTCTTGTTCGCTTCTATTCGGATCACTTTCGCTTCATTTACATTTAGTCTCTCTTTTGATTACCAATGCTATTCTGGCCTCAGGGCCATCATTATGTCGATCTCACCTAATTCCCATCATTTCCTGTTGATCTTTTCACCTTTGACATTGCTCACTTTGTAGTTACATACTTGGCATGTAGCTACACATATACCTGTCTTCATTGACAGGAAAATAACAACTTTGAAGCCCCCAAGTTAGAGATAGAGAGAACAAGCAGAGTAATGACATTGACACGACCCATACTGTTTCCCCTGCCTAGCGCTGAGTCGCAGGCATAATTCCGACAGATTTCTAGGCAGACTCAAGGCCTGCACACTCCCTAATCCATCACGCTTTTTGTTTAGAAGTTGAGCGACTCATGTGACTTGGTCATGTTCATTCCTATCACCCTCCTACTGCTAGAGCAACTCCCCTTGGGTCAAACTCACACCTTCAGATTGCTTATCCCTAGGCTGGAGCCCACACCCTCATACTAGGTAGCAGATACCTGCTCCCCACACCGGCATTCCTGGTACTTGTTGACTCTGGCTCTACACACTGTTTTATAGATACAAAATTTGCAAATAGAATCTCTGTTCCTGTCAAGTACGGGTTTACCCTCGGGTGACCAGGCTTCAAGACTGTCAAGTACAGGTTTACCCTCGGAGTGACCAGGCTTCAAGACCGGGTGACAGGGGTTAAGTCCGAGTGGCCAAAGTCAAGGCCGGGAAGATAGGGGCCAAGTCCGGTTGGACCGGAGTTGAGGCCGGAGGTTAGGGGCTAAGTCCGGAGGACCGGACTTAAGACCGGAAGCGCGGGAACAAGGCCGGTAGCGTGGGAAACCGACCGGTCTTGGAGTGCGCACAGGGGGAAGCCGGTCCGGGGTTGGATCTACCTCCCTTGGTCTCAGCTTATGTGCTGTACCCTTATGCAAGCCGGGGAGAGGTCCGGGACAGGGGTCAGGGATAGCTTAAGGCTTGGCCTTAGCTATAGAGTAGTCTCGAGGGGTAATACGGAGTTGAGGGTAATACTAAGTTGATATTCTGACTGGGGTGCTACAAAGTATGTACAGGGGTTAAATACATGAGGCCGGTCCGGAGTAAAGAACATGAAGCCGGACTTGTTAATAAGCTATTAGCAAGAAGATTAGCAAGAGTGTGGATAGCCACAGAGGCTGTGCAGAGACTAATAGCTAAAGTCCGGGTGACCGGCATACCGGGGTCAGACACAGGATTTGTACAGTAAGCAAAGTCAGATGAACGGGCTAGACTAAATATAGTACAAACAAAGAGAAACAGACCGGAGTTATGTCCAGGTGACCCGGACATAGACCTGGGAGGACCAGGGTGGAGCAGTGCAAGGCCGGGAGGCCGAAATGGACCGGAGACAGGGGTAAAACACCGGACTTGAGTTATGCAGGCCGGAGTTGAGTTATCTAGGGCCAGGATTGGGTTGTCTAGGCTGGACCAGGACCGGAGTTGACCGGAGATAGGGGCTAGGGGTCCGGACTGGACCGAGTCCGAGTCCGAGAGTCATGGATATGACAAAGACCGGGTGACAGGGGCTGAGTCCAAGTGGCCAGAGTCAAGGCCGAGAGACAGGGGCCAAGTCCGGTTGGACCGGAGTTGAGGCCAGAGGTTAGGGGCTAAGTCCGGAGGACCGGACTTAAGGCCGGGAGCGTGGGAACAAGGCCGGTAGCGTGGGAAACCGACCGGTGTTGGAGTGCGCACAAGGGGAAGCCGGTCCAGGGTTGGATCTACCTCCCTTGGTCTCAGCTTATGTGCTGTACCCTTATGCAAGCCGGGGAGAGGTCCAGGACAGGGGTCAGGGATAGCTTAAGGCTCGGCCTTAGCTATAGAGTAGTCTCGGGGTGTAGTACAGGAGTTGAGGGTAATACTTAATTGATATTCTGACTGAGGGTACTACGACGTATGTACAGGGGTTAAATACATGAGGCCGGTCCGGAGTAAAGGACATGAAGCCGGACTTGTTAATAAGCTATTAGCAAGAAGATTAGCAAGAGAGTGGATAGCCACAGAGGCTGTGCAGAGACTAATAGCTAAAGTCTGGGTGACCGGCATAACCGGGGTCAGACACAGGATTGTACAGTAAGCAAAGTCTGATGAACACGCTAGACTAAATATAGTACAAACAAAGGGAAACAGACCGGAGTTATGTCCGGGTGACCCGGACATAGACCTGGGAGGACCGGGGTGGAGCAGTGCAAGGCCGAGAGGCCGAAATGGACCGGAGATAGGGGTAAAACACTGGACTTGAGTTATGCAGGCCGGAGTTGAGTTATCTAGGGCCGGGACTGGGTTTTCTAGGCTGGACTAGGACCGGAGTTGACCGGAGATAGGGGCTAGGGGTCCGGACTGGATTGAGTCCGAGTCTGAGAGTCATGGATATGACAGTATCCCCCTCTTAGGAACCGAACCCTTGAGGTTCCATAGGGAAATATGTTCAGAGGGTTATGCAGTGAGGTCCCATGACTAGGAGTGAGTCCGAGTGCACACACAGTGCCAAGGGTGAGCCCGAGGGCTGGGAGACAGGCCAGCGATGACCAGAGGTCCAGTAATTCAGACCGGAATAGCATAAGCCGGGTTTGGGGGCAAGGGTCAAGTCCGAAGACTGTTCTGGGAACCCGAGGCCAGAGAAGCGACAACAAGAGGGCCGGAGACCGGTCTAGGAGGCTGCCAGACAGTTCAGCAGGCCGGGACAAGGCAAAGCCGAGTCCAGAAGTGACTAGACTAGCTGTACGGGGGTTTCCAGAGACAGCTGAAAGCTGAGGCCGATGTCTCAGAGGGCCGGAGTTGCACTTCGGAGCTGGGTTAAGGCAAACCGAAGGCTGGGAACAACCAGGTAAGGCCTAGGGGTGTGCAGGAGTGTGCCACTAGGGCCAGAAGTGTGCTTCAAAGCCGGTTCAGGGCAACATGGAGACCGAGAGGGTCGGAGAGGTCCAGAGATGACCAAAAGACAGTCCAGGGGTGTACCAGTGTGATGCTGAGTGACACCAGAAAGACACAAAGGCTGGGTGCAGGGAAGGCCGGGAAAACCGGTCTAGGAATGCACTGGTTGGACTGGGAGTATGCTGCAGGGGTACAGAGGGTCATGAGAAGTGCCGAGAAGGCTGGGTTGGGTCCAAGGTCTGCTCCAGGGGGTCACGGAGTCTGAGAGTGTGTATCTACAGAAAAAGAAAACAGATAACAGAAAACCAAGAAAACATATAACAAAGAAACAGGAAACCGAAGCCAGAGACAGGGGTCAAAGCTGAAGGCTGAGACCGAGGGTGGCTCAGGCCGGTGGTGGCCAAAGCTGGAGACCGAGACCGAGAGTGGTGGAGCCAGTTGTGCTAAAGCGACTGGTCTGGAGAAAACAGCAAAACCAAAGACTGGTCAAGGGGACAGAAGGCTGGGAAGGCCGGGAACCGGTCTGAGAGTCAGAGAGGACCGGAAGGGGCAACCGGAGACCGGTCTAATGGTCAGGGGGGCTTAGAAAAGCCAGGTGGGGACCAGTCGGGAGCCAGTAAGGGCTAAAAGGGCTAGAAAGGCTATGGGAGATCAGACTCGACCTGGATGGGGCTGTAAGGCCGGAAATCCCAAGGGAGACCGGTCTGGGGTTGGGCAGGGCCGGAGTGGCTGGCTGGAGGCTGGTCTGAAGGTGTTGGAGGGGTTCAGGGTAGTCGGAGATGACCTGAGGTGCTATCCAGCTAGCAGGCTGACAATGGGAGGCCAAAACAGTGTAGGCTGACAGGCTAACACTGAGACCGGGGTAACCAGGGGTAGCAAGGTGTAACCCCGAGGCCGGAAGCGGCAAGGCCAAGTGCCGAGCACCTTGGAAACAGGCTGGATGGGCTTCTGGAGGTCATCGAGGGACTAGGGGCTGTCTACAACAGCTAGAGTTTGGTCTGGACAAGGACTGGAGGACCTAGCATATCTAGGCATGAACCGGGGACCAGCAGGTCATAAGACCGGTTCAATGAAGGCCTAGGGATGTCAACAGGAGGTGAGTCCGGGTGTTGAGTCCGGTTTAGGGGTGTCCGGAGTTGGTTGGAGGTGGGTTTTCTGGTGGCAAGAAGCCCGAGGGCCAAAAGTCATTGGAGGACTGGTTCAGGGGGTCTGGAGACCGGGTGAGGCCTAGGGGTTGTCCAGCTGAAAGGCTGACAACAGGAGGCTGAGGCCAGTGAGACCAGTGAACACACAATCACTGAGGCCGAGGACTACTGAGATAGTGAGACCGGAGTACCAACACAGATGTTAGGGGCTGGGAGCAACCCAGGGCAGGTGGTTTGGGAGTGCTTTGGTATGCAAGGACCGGACCAAGGAACTGGGGACCAGTGTGCAGGGACCGAGTGGGGTTGTGCTGAGGGCACTGGAGAGGTAGTGGACAGGGGTTTGCAAAAGTGTAGGTCACTAGCGAGGTCCCTTATCCCCCTCTTAGGGTAGACTTCCCAAGTCTACAGGGGTACAAGGTGTGGGCTAGGACCACCGAGAGGAGTACCAGACAGGTAGTAGGAGTACTACCACCGGAGTTGCAAGTCCGAGTACTGAGAATGCTGAGACCGGCTTAACAGGTGTCAAGACCGGTTTCGGGAAGCTTTTTCAAGGCCGGAAAAGCTTAAAAACCGGAGATACAAGGCCGACAGAGCAGGCCGGACTGGTATGGGGATAGTAAGGAGTGTCGGAGTCAAAGGTGAGGGTATGAAGGCCGGAACCAGAGCCCGAGAGGAAACCAGAAGGCCGGTGAAGACCGGCAGGCCAAAAGACAACCGGTAAGACCGGAGTTAGGAGAGTGGGTAGGACTGGAGTTCCAGAGTCAATGGTGGGGTGACAGTGGCAATGGTTAGGGGAAGGTGAGGGGTTAGCTGGTACCCGAAGGGGCCTCGCGAACATACAAGTTCCGGGGTGAGTGGGTGAGCTGGGAAAACAGACTGGCAGAGTCGGGGGTTTGTCAGATGGGCCAAAGCCTGGGGTGTCTTGCAAGCAAATTCATGCTCCAAGGCGGGGTTGACGTCAGGGGGGTTAGCAAACTTTTAGTACTAGGTGGGGATAGGTGACTGCACTACACTCGGCCACCAACGGGTGCCTATTGAGTGGGCTAGTCGGTTCCCTACAACCTAGATACTTCAGTTCCTAACGAGTTGACAAGGCCGGTTAAACAGGGGTCGGAGACCGAGAGAGAACCAAGGCCAGGTCCACCAAGGACCGGAAAGGGGTGCTAGGTCGACACCATAGCACCTGGGGTAGAGGACAGGGGTAGTTCCGGGAGGAGGGAGAGGCCCGAAGGCCAAACGAGTGACAGAGGAGTAGCATAGAGCTACCCAAGGGGTATCAGAGGCCGAGGGAGGCCGGAGATGGGAGACCGGCCAAAAGAAGGAAGTCCGGAGTGAGCAAGACCGGTCAGGGGCCATGAGGAGGCCTGGAGATGAACACTGCAGAAAAGAGAAAGAAAGCCGGAGTCAGCAAGACCAGTCAGGGGCTCTAAGGAAGTCCGGAGACAACAGGCCAGACAAGGGCTGACAAGGCCTAGTGTGGGAGGGAAGACCGGAACTCAGGAGACTGGTCTTAAAGGAGTCCGGAGGTGGAAAAAGCGGACACAAATAGGGGGACCGGAGTTAGCAAGTCCGGTCCAAGGCTACAAAGCCAGGTTGAGGCCGAGGGACTGGCAGGACGAGCCAGGGTCACAAGGGGACCGGAGTTGGCAAGTCCGGACCAGGGCTGTAAAGCTGGGTGAAACCAAAGGCCTGGCAGGACAAGCCAGGGGTGCTAAGGGGAACAGAGTGGTGCACTAATTGACCTGTCTCTACCGAGACCACCAGTTTGGCTTCTGGTGTACCAGAGTACCAACTTGTTGACCCAGCTAGGATCCTGGGGTAGACTCTAATTGTTTTGTCTCAACCAAGACCACCGGTTTTGGCCTCCGGAGTACAAAGTTACCAACCTGATAACCCGGTTAGGACCCCGGGGTAGATAGAGGACAGGAAAAGGACCGGAAATGAAGTCAGGGACCGGGATAGGGGCCGGAGGACCGGCAGACCGGTCCTAGACCGAAAATCGGGGGTCAGGAGCAAGTCCAAAGGGCTAGCATGCCCAGGGGGTACCTCTAAGTGAAAAGTGAGGCCGGAAAAGAGGTCAGGACCAGGCTAAGGGCCAGAGGGCTGGCAGACCGGTCTTAGACCAAAACAGAGGTGTCACGTGCTAGCTAAGACCACCAGAGCCGAGGCCCGGTGCAAGTCCAAAGGACAAGCACCACCCCGAGGCCGAGGTGACTAGTGCAGGACCGGGACAATGGGCAGGAGACCCGGGAGGGGTCTGTAAGGAACAGAAAAGGTCTGAGGAGAGCCAGGACCGGTCCAAACCTAGTAACAGGTCTAGACAAGTCCGGGTGAGGTGGCTGAATCAAACCGGGGCTGAGAGGGCCAGTAACAAAGGGCAGGAGGCCGAGGGAAGTGGCAAACTGGCTTCAGACAAGTCCAAGTGAGTGTGGACAAGCCAACCCAGGGCCGGACAGGCTGGTGACAGACAGTTCTGGAGACTGGAAAGGGGGTCCAGGGCTCCAAGGCCAGTGTAGCAAAGGCTGAGGGTGGAGACCGGACCCAAAAACTGCTGAAGCCGAGTGCCGATGGGGAACCAGGGAAGGTGTTGAGGGCTGGGACTGGCCAAGTCCAGGCTTGGGGGCTGCACCGGAGGTGCACAGACGTCCAAAGACCAACACTGGGGAGTCAGGAGGTCAAATGAGTGATGAGATCCCAGTGTTCAGTACAGTAGAACTGGACGAAGACAGCTGGGCTAGAGTGCTGGGATGACTGAAGTAAGGACTGTGGTGAAGACCGGGGTGACCAGCCAGGGGTCAGAGGTAGCTCGGGGGAGCTAACAGAAGTGAGTCCGGTTGATGAGGCCGGCTCAGGGGCAAGTCTGGAGAGTAACTCTGACTTGGGAGTGGGCTCAGGCGTGAACCCAGGTTGGTAGTGAGTCTGGATGTTGAGTCCGACTCAGGGGTTGACATGGCCGGTCCGGAGTCAGGAGAAAACGAGTGGCAGGCAGGGATCAGGAGTAAGGGAATGGATGCATTAAGTTTTGACTACTAAGGACATAGTGTCAGGGGTAATGCGACCCGGGGGTGTGCAGAGTGCCAAGGGGTGCCGGGTTACCTCTCTGCTTTAGCAGAGATCTCCAGGTTGGGCTCCGGAGTCAGACGAGAGGTACCCCGATGAGTCCCAATGGGCAAGGTCATGGGTAGGGGCTCTAGAGCAGGACCTAGACATGATGAAGTGACTTGCACAAGTGTGAGTCAGAATATACTGTGAAGTACGGGTTTACCCTCGGGTGACCAGGCTTCAAGACCGGGTGACAGGGGCTGAGTCCGAGTGGCCAGAGTCAAGGCCGAGAGACAGGGGCCAAGTCCGGTTGGACCGGAGTTGAGGCCAGAGGTTAGGGGCTAAGTCCGGAGGACCGGACTTAAGGCCGGGAGCGTGGGAACAAGGCCGGTAGCGTGGGAAACCGACCGGTGTTGGAGTGCGCACAAGGGGAAGCCGGTCCGGGGTTGGATCTACCTCCCTTGGTCTCAGCTTATGTGCTGTACCCTTATGCAAGCCGGGGAGAGGTCCAGGACAGGGGTCGGGGATAGCTTAAGGCTCGGCCTTAGCTATAGAGTAGTCTCGGGGTGTAGTACAGGAGTTGAGGGTAATACTTAATTGATATTCTGACTGAGGGTACTACGACGTATGTACAGGGGTTAAATACATGAGGCCGGTCCGGAGTAAAGGACATGAAGCCGGACTTGTTAATAAGCTATTAGCAAGAAGATTAGCAAGAGAGTGGATAGCCACAGAGGCTGTGCAGAGACTAATAGCTAAAGTCTGGGTGACCGGCATAACCGGGGTCGGACACAGGATTGTACAGTAAGCAAAGTCTGATGAACACGCTAGACTAAATATAGTACAAACAAAGGGAAACAGACCGGAGTTATGTCCGGGTGACCCGGACATAGACCTGGGAGGACTGGGGTGGAGCAGTGCAAGGCCGAGAGGCCGAAATGGACCGGAGATAGGGGTAAAACACCGGACTTGAGTTATGCAGGCCGGAGTTGAGTTATCTAGGGCCGGGACTGGGTTTTCTAGGCTGGACTAGGACCGGAGTTGACCGGAGATAGGGGCTAGGGGTCCGGACTGGATTGAGTCCGAGTCTGAGAGTCATGGATATGACAGTTCCCCTCTACTCCATCCCACCAGTCCAGCTTTGGCTGTTTGACAGCACCTCCAACTTGGTCATCACCCAGGCAGCAGATCTCATCTTCATCTTTCCCTCCAGTGATGCACCCCGGTGTAGGGAACATGAACCTTTTCCCTATGAGAAGTCGCACTTCGGTTGGGTCGAAGGGGAAGTTTGAGGGTGAAGAGTGTAGGAGAGAGTCGAGGGGGATTTGAACTTAGGGGTTGTGGCTGAGAAAGACTTGGTGTCGAGAGATAGAGAGCTGACTAAGCATGCAGGTGGTCACAGCGTGGGCCATGTCACTTGAAAGCTACAGTACACCAGGGAGAACTACACTACACTAGCTACCACTGTTTACTCTGTGCTCTTGCCTTTGGGAGAGCAAACTTCAGCTCCCTTTTTTGCCAAGGTTCTTCTTTAGGGACAGGATATATTTTTCTCGGGCAAGTTCCCTCTTTGTTTGTCTAAGGTACTTACCCTGCATCCAGAGCAAAGCCCCTTCAGGGTCGACCTGACTTGAGCAGAACATACTTCTTCTGGAGTCAGAGTTCTTGGCCATCAGAAATCACATTGTTACACCAGTCACCCTCTATGTAACCCTGCTGGACTCTGAGTGCAAGGCAGTCTTAGGATACAACTGGCTCACCCAACACAATCTGTCGATTGACTGGGTCTCGAGCAGTATTAGATTCCAGATGCCTGTACAACGAGTGCCAGACCCCCCAACGTCACCCCCTGACCCCGAGCCTTCGGCTCTAATGAGCATCTGACCCCACAATTAGAGAAACCGGTTGCACCAGGCTTGACTTGCCCACCTATCGCCTTCATCAATGCCATGGCCTATGTCTGGGCATGTAAACTCAAAGGGTCTTCTCAGTTCAGCCTCCAGCTCCATCCCTCAGCTCTCACTTCCCTTCAGTCTTCAAAAGTAGAAGATGCACTGAACCTCTCCGGCATTCCACCGGAGTACCATGAGTATGCCAACATGTTCAGTAAATCCAAAGCCACTACCCTAGCACCCCACCAAGAACACAATCTTAAGATCGAGCTGGAAGGAGACTCATCACCACCCCTTGGCCCTATCTACTCCCTGTCACCAGTAGAGCTTGAAGCTCTCTGGGCCTTCCTAGACGAGCATCTGGCTACTGAGTTCATCTGACTGACCTCTTCCCCCCATGGAGCACCAGTCCTCTTTGTCAAGAAGAAGGATGGCTCCCTTTGGCTTTGTGTTGACTTCTGGGGCTTGAACAAAATCGCTAAAAAGGACTGTTACCCACTACCCCTCATCACAGATCTCCTGGACTCGCCATCCTGGGCCAAGGTTTACACCAAAATCGACCTCAGACACACGTATCACCTAGTCCGGATTGCCAATGGTGATGAATGGAAAACTGCATTCCACACTCAGTATGGGTCCTTTGAATGGCTTGTCATGCCTTTTGATCTGTCCAATGCCCTGGCAGTGTTTCAATGCTTCATCAACACAGTGTTTGCTGACCTCCTAGACATATGCATCATGGTCTACCTGGATGACATACTCATCTACTCCAACAACAAGAACTCACACTGGCAGCATGTTAAAGAGGTTCTGCGCTGACTCTGGAAACATGGCCTGTATGCCAAACTGGAAAAATGTGAGTTCCATTCCAAATCAGTAGAATACCTAGGCTACTGTCTTTTGCCAACTGGCCTCACCATGTCCATCAAAAAGATCAAAGCTGTCTGCAACTGGCCTGAACCCCAGAAGGTCAAGGACATTCAGTCCTTCCTAGGCTTTGCCAACTTCTACCAATGCTTCATCTACAACTACTCAGACATCATTGTCCCCTTGACCCACCTTATGCAAAAAAACATACCCTGGAACTTCTCCAAGGAGTGCCAGTTGGCCTTCAATAAGCTCAAAGAAGCTTTCACCACCACTCCTATCCTTACTCACTTTGTTCCTGGTGCTCAGCTCACAGTGGAAACTGATGCCTCAGACTATGCCATTGCTGGCATACTGTCCATTACCAGTGAAGACAACCAACTTTGCCTGGTCTCCTTTTACTCCTGGACACTGTCTGTGCCAGAACTCAACTATGACACCCATGATAAGGAGTTGCTTGCTATCTTTGAAGCCTTCCAGGCCTGGAGACACTACTTGGAGGGTGCCCCTCTACCCATTGATGTGGTCACTGACCACAAAAACCTAGAATACTTCTCAACCTCTAAGGTACTCACATGCCAGCAAGCCCAGTGGTCCAAGTACCTGTCACAGTTCAACCTCATCATCTGTTTCTGCCCAGGTAAGCTTGGTGCTAAGCCCAATGCTCTCACTAGATGATGGGATGTCTACCCCAAAGAGGGGGATAGGGGCTATGCCCAGGCAAACCCCCACAACCTCTGACCAGTGTTCATGCAAGAACAGCTAGTCTCAGCTCTCCATGCCACATGCTTGGAGTACCCCATACTACATGCCAGCCTTCTAATGGACATACAGTGAGGGACAAAAGCGTTGCAATGTTTGTGAGGTGTGACTTGTTGCTGATGTAGCTCAGGCTATTCTGCACGGATAATAATGATACCTATACCATTGGAAAGGGGTGACTCTAAGCTTTCCAGAGCACTAAGGTTCAGTCCAAACAAAGCAATACATGCCAAGATACACCCTATTCTTTCTGAAAAGTGCATTGCAACGCTTTTGTCCCTGACTGGTGAAATCATGAAATGTGACCTTTTGATGGGATTAAGGGCATGGAGGATGGGAAAAAATGCTTACATAATAAACCACATGATCATCCAGATGATTTGTCAGCATGTAAACAATGACAAACATTGGACTTGTACCATTAATCCTCCCTCTTTTACCACAACTCATGAAATCATCTCTCTAGCTCACATGGTCATTTTCTCAAGGAATTCTTATCAAATACTGGTGGCCACAACAGTGCCATCAGTATAACATGCTCTCAGAACAATCAGTCCCTTGAAAAACCTGCTGTCAGTCATTTCCTGGACTGTTTACCCCCCCATGCCTGATGTGTTCTGGGACTAATCAGTACTTGGAAGGCTGAGAATGTTTTGGAGGTCAATCTGGCACTTCAGAACATGATGTACAAACCAGTCCCCTCTCAACCAATGCATTTCTGGCACAGGGACAGTGGTATGGAAGTTAGGGCAAGACAAAATCCTCTTTACCCCTGGGTGTCATCAGAAGGATATGCCACTGAACTGCCATGGAGCAGAATCCTGTGCTTCCATCTGGCCCTGAATATTGCCTTTGGTCACATATGACCAAATAATCCTTCCCCAGTCATCTACAGTTCAGATCAGAGCAAGATCTAGTGAACCCTCTTATGGTGCTCAGAGCACAAGGAGGTTTTGTCTCACCCCGACTTCCATATCAGTGTTCCTGGGCCAGAAATGCATTGGTTGAGAGGGGACTGGTTTGTACATCATGTTCTGAAGTGCCAGATTGACCTCCAAAACATTCTCAGCCTTCCAAGTACTGATTAGTCCCAGAACACATCAGGCATGGGGGGGTAAACAGTCCAGGAAATGACTGACAGCAGGTTTTTCAAGGGACTGATTGTTCTGAGAGCATGTTATACTGATGGCACTGTTGTGGCCACCAGTATTTGATAAGAATTCCTTGAGAAAATGACCATGTGAGCTAGAGAGATGATTTCATGAGTTGTGGTAAAAGAGGGAGGATTAATGGTACAAGTCCAATGTTTGTCATTGTTTACATGCTGACAAATCATCTGGATGATCATGTGGTTTATTATGTAAGCATTTTTTCCCATCCTCCATGCCCTTAATCCCATCAAAAGGTCACATTTCATGATTTCACCAGTCAGGGACAAAAGCGTTGCAATGCACTTTTCAGAAAGAATAGGGTGTATCTTGGCATGTATTGCTTTGTTTGGACTGAACCTTAGTGCTCTGGAAAGCTTAGAGTCACCCCTTTCCAATGGTATAGGTATCATTATTATCCGTGCAGAATAGCCTGAGCTACATCAGCAACAAGTCACACCTCACAAACATTGCAACGCTTTTGTCCCTCACTGTAGAACAACTACACAAAGAAATACTCGCTGCACTACCCTTGGACCCACTGTCCCAACACCAACTCACAGACACCTCCAACCCTCGGTGGTTGATCAATAGCACTGGCCTGCTGCACCTTGATAACCAGATCTATGTACCAGATGCCAACAACCTTCAGCTCAAGGTCCTTCAGTACAAGCATGATCACCCGCTGTAGGGAGCCGTATACTCCCTGAGGCTGGAACAGGAACCTGTCACTAAATTCTGCAGGCCTCTATGACAAACCCATTTCAGAATTTTTCCTGCTCGTGACCTCGTGTTTCCTCCCAACCCCTGTCGCCTTCGGAGTTTCTACCGACCTTCCGCATGTCACTCAGTCATCAAAACGCTGATCTGGAAATTCCGCATTCGTGCAGAGTCATCCAGAATTCAGTAGCCGTGCCTCCCCTCAGCCACATCACCAGTCGTCCGTGCCACTTTCCTCTAAAAAACTCCAGATTCCCCTGTTGCCCTAAATTCCGCAAGCTGGACTTCGTGCCAGTATGCTACGCTCTGCCCTCCTGTGCCACTCAGCTCCACCTCCCACTTGTACGCATACTCTCGTTCTGTTGGAAGATACCCCTTACTGTTGTCCCGCTCTTGCTCTCGTCTACTACCCAACAGTCTATTTCACGTGCTTCTGTATTTCGCTGATGTCTGACGTCCCTTCCTTTATTTTCCGGTCTTTTAGTTTTCCTGCCCCACCTTACTCCGACTCGTACCTACTTTCCCTGTACTATATAATTCTGCCATGATGTCGGAAAATAGAGCACCCACCTTTTGAGTCGCTATCCGTGTGTGTTCTGCAAGTTCGAGAGTTTCAAGAGTCTAAAGTGCGTACATAGAGTCTGCTGCGTCTTCAGTGTCCCCAGAGGTCTTCGTGTCTCCTGCGTCCTCCAGCCCTGCACACCTAATCCCGTGTCCCTTTCGCTTCGAATTCGCTCCTCTTGATGTGTAGCGACCCCTCAGAATTTCATATACCCATCTTGCTGTTCCTCATGCGTCTACATCTGCCTGGAATTAAATTCCGCATCTCTCGCTCAAATTTCCCCACCGCTTCTAAGCCCTTTCTCGACCTCTCCTTCCACACAGTACCCCTTGGGACGATCCTAGGGAATTCTCCCTTCACCCTTCCTCTAGTCGCACGCTTCCCAGAAGTCGTGTCTCACACCACTGTCAGGACACTTAGGCCAGAATCAGATGTTGGAACTGATCTGGCGAGAGTACACCTGGCCCAGCATTTGCACCTTCGTCAAGGAGTATGTGAGGTCCTGCACTACATGCGCAAGAGCCAAAACACCCAGACACCAACCATATGGCACCCTGAAACAATTGCTGATACCAGAAAAGCCATGGAACTCCATCTCTATGGATTTCATTGAGCACCTACCAGCATCCGGTGGTCACACTGCTATCCTGGTGGTCATTGACTGACTGTCCAAGCAGGCTATATTCATACCCACCCATGACACTATTACCTCCCCCAAGCTTGCTAAGCTCTTTCTACTCCATGTCTTCTCAAAACACGGTGTCCCAGCACATGTAACCTCCGACCAAGGCTCTGAATTTGTCTCACACTTCTTCTGGTCCTTGGGTAAAGCACTGGATATGCACCTACACTTCACTTCTGGATACCACCTGGAAGGAGATGGCCAGACTGAACAAGCAAACCAGACCTTGGAACAGTACCTCCAGGTATACTGCAACTACCAACAGGACAACTGGGCCGAGTTACTTCTGTTGGCTGAGTTTGCCTACAACAATGCCCCAAGTGCCACCACTGGTGTTTCCCCTTTCTTTGCCAACAAGGGCTATCACCCTAACCTCTCAGTCTTCCCCGAAAGGGACTTGTCCTTGGCACAGGCTAGGGACTATGCCATGGACCTAGACAAACTACACCAGTTCCTATGTGAAGAGATGGCACTAGCCCAGGCTAGATACCAAGGTCCGGCAGATACAAAAAGGCTACCAGCACCCAAGATCAACCTCAGTGATCAGGTCTATGTCAAAGCCAAGTACTTCTGGACCACAAGGCCATCACAGAAACTCACTGACAAGAACCTAGGCCCCTACTCAGTAATAGCCCAACCTGGCACCCACTTGTTCACCCTTCATCTCCCAGACTCCATGTGTGCAGTACACCTGGTGTTCCACATGTCACAACTAGAACCAGCACATCCCAATGTCATCCCAAACCAAACACAGCCACCACCACCACCGGTCGAGGTGGATGGTGAACCAGAGTACGAGATTGCTGAGATCCTCGACTCAAAGGTAGACCAGTGACAAAAGTGCAAACTACAGTACTTGGTGCACTGGGCTGGCTATGAGGGCACCAATGAGGAAACATCCTGGCTGCCAGCCACCGAGCTGGGCAATGCTGAGGACCTACTCATGGCTTTCCACACCAGTTATCCTGGTAAACCTGGACTGACCTCTAGCTGAAACAACCATCTACACTTTCTCTTCTCTCCTCCTTCCTTGTAGTTACCTTCTCTTACTATAGCAGGATAGTTGACGCATTAAAAAAGAAAGATATATATACACGGTATTTACATTTACATTGGCATTCGGCTCAGGCCAGCATACTCACTTGGAATCCCCCTTGAACACCTCCCCCTCGCTCATCTGAAGCTCCTTGTCCTCCCTACTCTCTGACCCGGTGTAAGTGATGTATTTAGCGATCCTAGGGAGTCCTGGGGACTCCTGAGGGTAGATAGAAAGGGGTCAGGTTTGACCCAGAGGAGCTCTGAGCTTGGAGTGGTAAAAAGAGGTAAAGGAGTGACTGGAGTTGGTCAAAATGAATGGAGTGGGGAAACAAGTGAGTAATGGCATCTGGTGGTTGTCTGGGAGTGCCTCAGCAAGGGCTTTTCGCAGTCTTTCTTTCGCAGTCTTCAATTTCACAGTCTTTGCAGTCTGGTTCCTTCTTTTTTTTTTTGTTGTGTACTGTAGACCTAAACTAGTGCGCAAAAATGCTGACTAAGCTACCAAAAATGCGCCACAAAGGTAGGCTAAGTATCACTAATGTAAAATCAAAGCAAAAACACAATAGAAAAGATAAAATAATTGAATCACCTCAGTAGGGAGTACTTATTCCCTACACTGGACCACTGACCCTTCATGCACATGTCCTCAGGCTGGCACATGATCCTCTCGTCCAACTCCACCCCCGCTCCCTCGCAATCTGACTGGAGGCTCTTGAGCTCCAGGGCTGCCATGTCTGAGTGCAGCTCTTTGCTGGACTCAGATGCCAGGGGGGTCAGACAAAGGACAAACTTGAACTCACCCAGCAAATCACCTAGCTGGCTGTTGAACCAGTGCTGGGTCTCCCTCCTGGCTCGCATTTCTGTGGTCTGACGGTCAATAGCAGCTGCAATCAGCTCAAAACCCTTGGTCACCACCACAACCAAAGGATCAGAGGAGGTGGTAGTGGACGCTACCACTCCCAAGGGGCCGGCTTCTGACTCACCGGGCACCCCAGACCTGGTTCGAACGACTTTCCTCTTCTCCCCAGCCCTCGGCAATGTAGTGTCCTCCAGCGCCCACTTCTTCCCAGACTTCACCCCAGTCTCCTCAACCTCAGGCTCTACTCCCTCGGGCAGCTTGCACCTGACCTTCATCTTGGTGCACTGATCGCATGTCCTCTTCTTGCACATGACTGAAGGTGCACGACACCTGCCCCTTTTTGCACTGTTTGCACAACCTGGCACCTGCAGCACTGGTACCCTTGTCCTGCACCTTACCCTTCGGCTCTCCTGCTTTCTGCTGCGCCTGGCCCTCCTGTTCCCAGCGTTCAGCCTCCAACTGCTCCTGCTCTTTCCTCTCAGCCTCTAGCCACTCCCTTTCACACCATTTGGCTTCCACCTGCTCCCTCTCATGCTGCTTTGCCTCTAGTCGCTCCCTCTCGAGCCTCTCTGCCTCAAGCCAGGCAGCCTCTTCCCTTGCAGCCTTGTGCTGCTTGCGCTTGGCCATCTTAGCCTGAATGTCAGCTTCTTCATCGTCACTGGTAATCTGGAGCTTGGGTGTGGTGGCCTTCTGGAGACCAGATGGGTCATTGGATTCACACAGAGAGACTTGATGAGTAGAGGACATGATGGAGGGTCAGGGAGAAGCAGTCTTTGCTAAGATGCACCTTTTTAACCCCAGGGAACACATGTTCTACCGACATGGCAACTGCTGACCTCATGTACCTTAGGGTGGGTCTCGAGGGCTCAACCCTAAGGGGGGGATACTGTCATATACCGAGAAGCCCACAGTTCAGTCTTAGGTTCTGAACACCAGGTCAATGCCAAATGCCGAAACAAAGTCTGTTCCTTACTATACTTTTCTAGTTAGCCTTTGTACTGCCCTCACTTGTGCCAAGGCAGTGTCTGTCTTTGGCTCTCCAATCCCTGCCTTCTTGTTTAACCTCTAGTTCCTTGCACAGCTATTTAGTCTTCACTGGTAACCCCAGCCTTTGGGTTGCCAGTCTTCAGTATATATACTCTATGTATGTTGTACTTAGTTCCTCAGTCTGAATATCAACCTAGTTCACCCCAAGTCCCCAGCTTAAGCCTGAGTCAACTCTTGGCTTTTGCTCCTGACCCCCTTTGGCTCTCTCTGACTTCAACCCAGCTTGCACAAGGGTCTAGTGCACGAGCTAAGACCAAGGGTTGTTGCACCCGGCACTCAGCCTTTGGCCTTCGACCCCTGTCCTAGTCATGAACTTAACACTCCGGGTTTGAACTCATAGCTTCATATTGACCCTTTCACCCTCTGCTCGAACTCCTTTGCCATCTGGCACCATGCCTTGTATACTTGTTGACAAACCCACTGTAAGTCTTCCTGTCTTTGCTGCAGCTGGTGGCACCTATACAAAATCAGTTCTTTGGTCAAATACTTATCCTTGTCCCAATTCATCAGAAAAGTTGCTTCAGCGAAGTCAAATGGCAATCTTGGCTTGATCCCATGGACCATCTGATACAGTGAAAGTTTCATCAACTTTTGTGTCATCACCCTTTCAGCCCAGAACACCAACAGTGCATACAACAACCATTTGCCTATTTTGCCTTTGCAAGTCTTGACAAGAGCTTCTTGAATGGTTAGGTGTCTTCTCTTGACAACTCCATTGGCCTGAGAGTTGTATGCTGAAATCTTTATATGCCTGATATTGTACTTCTTTGCAAGGTAGGCAAGGGCCTGTTTGAACACAGAGCCATTGTCTGTGACAATCTCTCCTATGGCACCCCACTGACACAAGATCTGTTCAAATATGAATCATCCTAAAGTTTGTCCTGTCTCTGCATGCAGCATCTGCCATTTGGGATACAAAGTCAGAGAGCACCTAGCTTGTACTATGTACCGGAACCCATTCAATTTTGGCATCACCATTGAATCCATGTATGCCTTGTAAAACAGAGGCTCGGGCATGGCTATGACAGGTGGGATATGGATCTTGTCCATGCATCAAATTTGACACTCATGGCAGGTGTGGAGGAACCATCAAACATCTCGATCTAGTGACAGCCACCAAAAATGAATCAGTAATCTTGACTTAGTGGGGAACACTCCCTTGTGACCCAAATCATTGTGTGCTTGCTTCATCAACTCCAGGCATTTCTCATATGCAGGTACTACCTGATGCTGTCCCCTCAGTTCCCAGTGCCATAGTTCTCTGTTCTTCAAGAAGAATCTCGCCACATATTTGATTAACAAGTTCAGGTCTAAGTCTGACATTCCAGGCAGTCACTGTTGATCTTTGAGGAACTTGCGAACTACCTCCAACCATTCATCTTGCCACTTCCCTTTCTCTGTCCTTGGGATTTCTATATCAGCGGTAGCATCTGTCCCTGATGCCTGTGATAAAACCACCTGGGTCTTGGTCGCTTCGCTCAACCTCTCCAAGCTCTGCTCTCCAATGTAGGGGATCCATCCCTGTTTCAGCTTGACAACCTTTTGACTTTGGAAGAAAGCTTCTTCTCATTCACCTCACTGAGGGTTGAGGAGTTTGACTGTGAATGATCCTACCTCGTCAATCCAATCTTCATAATCATCCTCCAGTTCTGGATCCTCATCTGCTCAGGTCTCCTCAATAACCCATCTGGGCCTCTATGCTTCTCCACCAGTACATGTATCAGTTCGAATTTGAAGAGGAGTATACCAGCAATCATCAATTGATGGTTGCATTCAGTTGCAGGTCGAGGTTATTGATCATACCCTTGATGTACTTGGTGTTGACTTCCACAGCTAAATCTTTAACTCCGAATATGTGGTTGTGTACATCCCAAAGCACATGAAATAGACTGAACAACTCTAGCTTCACCTGGCTATAATGACTTTCCCTTTTGTTGAAGGCAATCAATCTGAACCTTGACAGATAACACTTTGAATCTTCTCCAACCTGTAAAAGTAGGTAGCCTACTGCCAAGTGTGAGGTGTCAACAGCCAGAATGACTCACCATCCTGACTTGTAATCTATTGGTCTTAATGCTGGCAAGCTGGTGAGTGCTTCCTTCAAGTCGTCCATCACTGCTTCATGTACTTCATCAAATCTGAAGACTACTCCCTTCTTGGTCAATTCAATCAATGGTTTTGCTCTTTTTGCATAGTCTCAGATGAAGATGTGACAGTAGCTGCAGAGGCCTAAAAAGCCTCACACTTCTGTGATGTTCTTGCAGTAGGGCCAATCTTGAATCTTCTGTACTTTGGATTCATTGGGTATTTGGCCTTCATATGAAACCTTGTGTCCCACTATGGTGATAGATGGGACTGCCACTGCAAATTTCTTTGCAGAGACAGTAGCTCCAACATGCTTGAGGCACTGTAGAACTCAATTAGTACTGACGAGGTGGTCCCATATGAACCTCCTGATTCCTGAATTCCCTTCGATCATTTCATACATTCCATCTTCTCACATGTACCTCAACCATGGTCCTTTTACTGGTATGTTGTCAATAAACAGCATGGTTACTTCTGGTGTTTCCTCCCTGAGTGTAAATGACATGTCCCCATGGAACACTTGTACAGCATTCATATAGCCCATGGGGAGTTTGGTCAACCTGAACATGCTGATTGGCATTTGAAAGGTCATAAGGTCTCGATAGTCTTTGTGGATCACTTGGTGGTTGTAACCAACCATAAGGTCATACATGCCATACACTGAGTGTCCTGCAAACTCTTCTGCGATACTGTCCACATGCAGGGGAACTCCTGAATCCTGTATCAAGACCACATTGAGTGGCTGTAAGTCATGGACTAGCCACAACGATTTCCCATCCTTCTTCACCACACAAAACCATCTCAATCAATAAGACAAAGTCGATGGTTCATAAACTCCTGCCACAATCTTTTCCTTGATTATTTGCATGACATCCCCATAGATTGCCAGCAGAATGGGTATATTCCGATACACCCATGGCTTCTGTGGGACTGTTGGAATCTTGAGAGGTGGGAACATATCCTCTCTGAACATCCCCCTTTCACTCGTGTCCCAAGTGAAAGCCTTCTTGTGGATTTGTACTAGCCACTTGACTAGTTTGAGTTCTTTGGGCCACAAAAATCCACCTGGGTCCCATTCAAACTTGTCTGCTTGCTCCTGGTTAAGTTGTTCCCCAGGTGTGAACTCTGGGGGTTTAACTGGTATCTGGGGGAGGTTAGCTAAAGGGTCCCCCACTTCTCTCCTCTCGACTCTAAACTCTGCTGGTGTCTCTGTCACAACTGGCCGAACCTTCTTCACCACAGGTTTGTACTTCATCACTTGCTTTTTCCATTCTTCCTTGTCCTGTAGCTCGGTGGTCAGACTCTCTACCAAATAAGATTCGAAATGTAAACCCAAGGACTCGACGTCCTCCTCTGTCATCACAAACATCATCTTGTAACCTTTTGGTTTTGCCCCTGGGCACTCAATCTCTGTTTCTTCACTTCAACCTTCTTCCTCGATGCTTGTATCCATTCCTCCTTCTTCGCTTCCCTTACAAAAAGGTTCATCTCTTTGATACTGTCCTGTGTCTTTGTGATAAACATCTTGCAATTTGATTTCTATACCTGCAGGAAAAGTCAGTGCATTATTCATGCTCAATCTAAAAGAAACTCTATGGCTGGTCGCCTCTATGTTTAATGTCAATTCTTGTTTTCTGTTTTCTGTTATATCTTGAAACTGTGAGTTGAAGTCCAAGATGTATGTACTTGATTTTTTCTTATATACCACTATAGGCTGAGCAAGCTATCCCAGCCTTACAGGGGTGGCTGATCCCATCAAAACATCTCCTCACTGGCTATTCAAGTCCTGGACGAAGTCTAAAAACCCTTGTCCTGCAGTTGACATTGCATCCTATGGGGTTTGCGCCCAATCCTCCGAATATACTCCTTCTGCAAGACCATGTCCCTAAACTGAGGGAACTGGGTGAGGGACCTTCTCAGTTGCAGTGAGATCTGGATCCTCTTTTCTGTCTCTGGATCTGTAAACTCAAGTGTCTGTTGTCTGTTCCTAAAGTCTTGTGTCCTAGCCTGAATCGCACATAGGAATGGCCTGCCCAGGAGGATATCAAAGGGAGCTGACTTGATGACTTGAATTGGCACTCACACTTCTGCTGGACTGATCCTGAGCGAAGCATCTCGCACCAGGCCCAGCATCTTGTCCTTCGACTGGTTCACAGCTTCCATAATGATTCAGCTATCTCCCTCAATGGGGAGATGCAGCACTTCAGTGATTTCCTGTTGCAAAGCCACTATTTGCAAACCACTGTTGAGAATCCCTTCAAGCATGACCTTCTCAGCCAGCTTGACCTCTACCATTGTAAGTGGCATTGAATCCATCTGCGCATACCTCTCTTCTCCTATACTGCACTCAAACACCCTCACATCAATCAACTGCAGTGACCCTTCCAGCATACCCAACGCATCTGAGAAGGTTGCACTGGGCACTACTCACTTCATCATTGCTCTGTCCTTGAACTCTCTCCAAATGTCTGGACTTATAGTGAGTAGATCCCTTCCTGGAATTGTAACAGACTGGTCCAAGTACTGGTTCAAAACCCTCATCGCTGCTGTAGGGTCTTCGAACAGACTCATATACCTATATCCTCTCCTTCCCACATCTTGATCTTCTGTGACATGTGGCTGGTCTTGGCACAGAGGTAGGTCCTTGCAACCCACCAGTACTTCTGTCTGGTTGCTTTCCCTTGTCCTTCAAACTTGCCTTGGGAGCATCCATTGAGCCAGACCAACTAGGTCCTGGCTGATCTGCTGTCATGGTCACTGTTCATCTCTCTTTCCCAGGTACCACTACCCCATCAACTTTGGGGTCTTTCACTGCTGCTTATTCTCTTCCCTTCGAGCTACTGTGAACACCTGTTCTGTTCTGCCATCACACTTCATACTCTGTCTCCAAGATGACTTCCCTGGCTGTATCCTCTCCTTCTGAAACATACTCTTCAATCCTAGCTCTCTCAATGTATTGGAAGGCATTGTGCGCTGCTATGAACATATTTGCATTTGTTGGAGGATCTTCTTCATGCTCAATACAAATGATGGGTGCTTGCTGCTCCTCTCTCCTCCTCCTGTCTCTTGCTATCCATTTGTCTATCAACTGGTACATTGGCTTGTCCGTTCAAGGAATGTGTGTGCCATCATTGAACTTTACCCTATTGTCTTCAACAATACACCTGCCAGCTGTGCAATATCTCTCCAACATGCGACAAGTCCTTGTGCAGTGTCCTTGAAGGAAATAGAAAAAGCAAATTATCTCTTGAGGTGGTTCACATGCTCCTTCGACAATGTTTCTGGCCAGTACAGGTGCTGCCCTTCACTGTGCCTGTGCCTCCACCTGAACCTGAGGCTGCCTCTGGACCAACTCATGTGCTATCCTCCCAGCTTCCTCTCCAGGTGATAACTGAATGACACCCCTCCTCATAGCACGGCTTCTCATCATATGGTACCCATGCCTCAGCAACTCTTTTATTTCTTGTAAGACCTTATTCATAGGCCAGGGGTTGTCCAAATCATGCAAGCCTTTTCTAAACTTCAAGTTCTCGAGTGTATCTTTCTGAAGTTCTGGGTCTAAGCCCTCCCAGAAGTATCCATCATAGTCCTCCTGGGTGAGCTTGTAGTGTCTGTTAAGATAGCCCACTATGGTCTCATACTGCCGAAGATACTCTCTGAGGTCCTCTTCCATCGCTATAATCTTCCTGGACTGTGCTTGAACACGATTGACCAGGTCTGCTTTAATGTATCTCTTCTCTCATTCTCCTGCACCTGGGTACACATTCACCAGCACTTCTACAAACTCATCCCATCTACCTGTCATCTCTTCCATGAGTTGTGTCCACAAGTTCACTATCACTGAAACCTTCATCACGTGCTATACCCTTCTGACAATGCTGAATAAGCACCAAAATGCCGTGTACTGCATTTACATTAGACTGGTTGGTATGAGATATGAAGAACGTGTGAAATCTGGTTGAAGTAACCAATCCTGCCAATCACAGTATGCATTGGAAAGGCATTGTAATTCTCGACATTTCAAAATACTTTAGCCATGAGGGCTGCATATGGGTATCTAGGGGACATTCAGACAGAGTACCTTCTAATCTATGAACGGCATGACCAAATTCTTGAAGCCAACTTCAACTAATTCTGCAAAATTCTGCCACATTCAAAGCTGGTGTAGGGTCACTGAGGTCGCTAAAATAGTTATCACCCTGCAGCAACCTATAGTTGCAATATAGGCAAAACAGGAATCTGGTTTGGTTTTAGCAGGACCTTCATCTTTGCATGTCCGATACAAGGGCTGTGGATGCTTCCATAAATCCACATGTTAATCACAGATGAATGAAAGATAAGTACAATAAGAAACGGCCTTCGCTATAGGCACATTTAACGGTTGTGGGCTGCATGTGCGAAGATTTATTTAGTGTAGGGTGAAGAACAGGCGGCATAAAGATAGCATGAGCTGTTGCTTCTAATTGTCATCTACTGGCTATCCGATCGTCAGGAAAAATTTCACCCTGGATGGTGCAGCGTCACAATATAACGTTGTGTCTGTAACATTAAACAAGCAAAATAAAATGGTGGTGATTGCACGACAAATTTTGCATTACTGTGCAACTTTTGCAGTCACCGGTACTTTTAATATATACAGTCTGTAACTTTTTTGGGGATGACCCTTGACCATGCCGAGTCGTCAGTGATCGCTGTGTACGATCTCAGCAGTGGTACTTTTGATATCTCCATTCTGGAGATGCATAAAGGAGTCTTCGAGGTCAAGTTACCAATGGAGACACCCATGTTGGTGGCGAGGATTTCGACATCACCTTTGTTACTCACATCCTTAATTTTAAACGAATTCAAGAAACAGTCGAGCATTGACCTCAGTCAAGACTGCATGGCCAGTCACCGCATCCGCGAGGCTACCTTTCACCACCACAGACACAACCGATCCCAAGCATATTAACTTGAAGCTCAACCGCACTCAGTTTGAGACTCTCACCAGCCCTCTCATCCAACATACCATTGTCAATCCCTGCAGGAAGGCATTGTCGGATGCCGGAGTCAAGCCTAGTGAGGTGAATGAGGTCATCCTCGTTGGTGGTATGACCCGTATGCTCAAGGTTGGCGAGACTGAAGTCGATCTTCGGTCGCGACCCAGGTAAAGGTGTCAATCCCGATGAAGCCGTTGCCATTGGTGCTGCTATCCAGGGTGGTGTTCTCGCCAGAAATGTCACTGACATTCTACTTCTCAACGTCACCCACCCTATTCACCCTCGGCATTGAGATGAATCTCGGTGATATCGTGACGAAACTCATCAACCGCAATACGACTATCCCAACGAAGGGTTGCAAGTTTTCTCCACCGCTGCTGACGGCCAGACTGCTATTGAGGTCAAGATATTCCAGGGTGAATGTGAACTCGTCGAGGACAACAAACTCCTTGGCAACTTCAATCTCATTGGCATTCCTCCAGTTCCGAAGGGCATCTCTCAGATTGAGAACACTCTCGACGTCGATGCTGGTATGTCCCTCATGTAGGTGTTCAGATAATTTCCTCACCTCTTGTAGATGATATTGTCTACGTCACTGCCCAGGGCAAGGCAACTAACAAGGACCAGTCTATGATGATCACGTCCTCGTCGGGTTTGAGCAACAAGGACATCAAGCGCATGATCTCTGACGCCGAGAAGTATGCCAATACCGATAAGGCACACCAGGGACTCATCGAGGAAGCAAACAAGGGTGAATCGATCTGTGTGGACACAGAGAAGGGTATGTATTTGTCGAATGGTGCTTCGCTCTCTTGCACTAATTCACATTTGTTATAGCAATGAACGAGTTCAAGGACCAACTCAATGCTGCCGAGAGGAAGGTGTCAAAACTCGCTGGGCAAACTTCGTAAATTGGCCTCAAAAGGCCTCACCAGCAATGCTTCTGTCACTGCCAAGCAAATCAAGGAGAAGATCAGTGAGATTCAACAAGCTTTGCTAGGCCTTTTCCAGAAGGTGTACGAGAAGCATAGCACAGAGAATGCGTCTTCCAAGGAGTCAACGCAAGGCTCTGAGGAGAAGAAAGAGTAAATTGCCTTCTGACATGGCGTCCCATGCTCTTCCATATACTTGGTTTTGGTTCGTTCGCCTTCCCTTCTTTTTGCCTTATGTCCACTACGACACTGCAACTGTAACGTATTAACACGTGTTTTGCCGATGCCCTCTGCATTTCTTAGGTCCACCACACATTTCTCTCACCCTGCGCATGTTTTTGTGTACTATGCGAATTCTCGGAGTCCATTCCATACAAT
Organism: Pisolithus tinctorius; assembly: GCA_024663395.1. Taxonomy (NCBI): domain Eukaryota; kingdom Fungi; phylum Basidiomycota; class Agaricomycetes; order Boletales; family Pisolithaceae; genus Pisolithus; species Pisolithus tinctorius. The sequence goes on from JANFAH010000124.1 coordinate 45,024, forward strand.
ATATGACATAGTGCACGAAAATTATTGAACCGTCTACATGAGAAAAACGGAAGAAGCCTAAAGATGAATTCATTGCATGTCGATTGATTACAATGCATCATCGAACAGAAGTTCCTTGATAAGACGACTAAGACAACCTTGGCATCGAGGGGGCATCGGCGAGCTGGATGATCCAGGAGTGTTGGAGGCGAGGGCAAGGGATGCCTTAAGGAGGGCCACACCACTGTCAAGGAGAATGCCTTCCTTGGCAGCTGCACGTGTAGCATTCAAAGCATAGTCATACTTATCCTTCTCTTAGCCAATCTCTATTTTCTGACTACCGCTGACCTTGATTGTTGGCAACATCGCTGCTCAACTTGCAAAACGCTCTTAGGGTTGGGTCTTGTCATATTCGCTCGTCGAGGGGTCTGCAAGAAAGAGCGCGGATCTGTTCACAGCGCGCCTGAATGATATCCTTGGAAACCTCACCGTTAAGGAAAATGGTGCCCTCCTGGTGATGGAGATGGAGTCGGACGAACCAAGGAGGTCAGGGCTTGCCTTCTCAAGCTTGACATCGAGCTCGTCGGTGAAGACGGTACCACCGGTGAGGATGGCAAGGCCGTCAAGGATGGATTTCCGTTATCATCAAATCCGGGACCTTGGCAACTACGACCTGCAGTTGACCACGAAGTTTACTGAGAGCGTAAGCAGCGAGTGCTTCACCATCGGCATCCTTGGATGCACAGGGTAATAGAAATGCGTACGGTACCTAAGGAAAAAATACGGGGGCATCAGAGAAACACGCATCAGTATGTTGCAGTTGCAGCGTCATAAGGGACAACTTTGGCATGGGGGCGCGTCGGAGAGCTGGATGATCCAGAAGTGTTGGTGGCGAGGGCAAGGGATGCCTTAAGGGATGCCGCACCGCTACCAGGAAGAATACCTTCCTCGACGGCTGCACGTTCAGCGTTCAAAGGGTAGTCGTACTATCCTTCTTTTGCCAACATCTACGTCGGTGCCATCACCGGCCTTGATGACAGCAGCACCTTCGCTCAACTTGGCAAAACGCTCTTGGAGTTTGGTCTTGTCATATTCGCTCGTCGAGGGGTCTGCAAGAAGAGTGGATCTGTTCGCAGTGTGCTTGAATGGCATCCTTGGAACCCTCGCCGTTAAAGACGACGGTGTCCTCCTTGGTGATGGTGATGGAGCGGACGAATCGAGGAGGTCAGGGCTTGACTTCTCAAGCTTGACATCGAGCTCGTCGGTGAAGATCGTACCGCGGTGAGGATGGTAAGGTCGCCAAGGATGAACTTGCGGTTATCACCGAATCCGGGAACCTTGACAGCTGCGACCTGGAGTTGATCACAGAGTTTGTTTAGGATGCAAGCAGTGAGTGCTTCACCATCGATATCCTTGTATGCGCACAGTACCTGAAAAAAAATGCGGGGGGCATCGGAGAAACACGCATCAATAGGTTACAATTGCAGTGTCATGGTGGGTACCTAATATCATTTAGGCCAAGTTTACCAAATGGCAGGCGAAGCAAATGCGAACGCCTTCGTCTTCGACGACAGGATGGGTACATGCTCCATCGAGGAGTATCCCAGCAAAGACAATGCGGACACGATTTTGACTGATAGGCCTTCAATGCCGGGGGTATAGGTAGGGGTGTGGAGGGAGCCAGGGAGGTGGACGACACGGAGCAAGACAGGGATGCTTCTGGGGTATCAGGAGGGGTAAAGTGCCACAAAGGTAGCGGGACATACACAGACCACGGGGGTGGATAAATAGCAGGCGGTGATGGGGTAAAGCTTGAGTTCTGTGGCGTGAACAGGTTGACGAATGGAGGAGTCAGCTTTTTTGTCGACGGCAGGATATAAGGGCCAATCCCTGTGAAAACCCTCTATATGATAGCTCCAAGCCCACTCAGCGTGCTGCTACTTCTCCCTCTCCATCTGATTTATCTCTCAGTTAAATACCCTGCGCGGCAATACTCCAGCCTTCATCCCTCAAATAGCAGCCATTATCCTGCTCCTTCCACGAACCATCCCTTCCTCACTAATCACAGTGGTGCTTGCGGATCTCCATATGATTGTAGCCTTCATTGCGAACTTGATCCAATCAAGGGGGATAAACCAGATGATGTTCTACGATGACAAATAAACTCAAGTGCGCGCCAAATATTCGACGTGGAAACCCACTCAGACCCAAGCAATGCCAATCCGGCCATCAGAAGCCAATAAGTGGATGTTCGTAAAACCCCAATCGGCACGAGCAGCGATGATCCATGAAATAAGTTGTATGACGCGGAATGCACCCATAAGACCGTAGGACGGATGTTCCACGAAGTTCATGCGAACGCGTGACGGTGACGAAGCTCAATACTTACGAGATTATGGCAACTTGGAGGTACGTGATCTTGTGTGACTGAGGGCCACTGCTGCTTGTGGGCCACATAATGCCAAAGTTATCGTGGAAGAACGACATCTTCAAAACAATGGCAATGAGGGCAATGCTAGACACAATGAGTATGCGATCTCATAGAACCAAGGGGAAACACCCACGTAGAAGGAGTCAAGTAAAGACCATGTACAATCCCATACATATTCCGAGTCCCACAAATCTGGCGTCATGACGGTACCATCGTTGAGCAGGGCGATGATCAGCACCATGAGAGGAGGGAAGTCGTAGTGGAATGCGAATACAAGAAAGGTGGAGCAGACGACAATACGGATAGTAACGGCACAAGCGTAGATGGAGCAGCTACGCATACATTCGAGGATGATACGGGAGCCACGGATGGTATGGATGATAGTGGCGAGACCGGGTTCCGTCAGGACGATATCAGTGGCACCTCAAGCAGCGTCAGTAGCACCCTCAACAGCAATGCCAACGTTTTTCATGGGAAACGGCAGGGGCATCGTTGGCACCATCACCAGTCATAGGATCTTCAGACTCACTCGGCGCTAATAGATTTACATTCTGCACTGATAGTACCCATCGGCACGTGGCCTTCCACGTTCCCGTCTTTTCGAGGTCGATGTAGTGGTGAATCGTAGCAGCGGTGGGGTGGCGAGTCTTCCCTTCTCGTCATGTGACTATCACCGTACCGGCGAGGTGGAGAAGGAGATCTACAGGACGAAGGAGATCGACAAGGGGAAGATGGCGAGCACGAGTTCTCGCAATATTTGTCTCGCTCGTAGACACGATCATGTTCCCGTCTACATTCTCCGTCACTCCCATGAACAGGTGGCCTTGTAGTTGTATGGGCTGGGCCAACTATGGGGTGAGCGGCATGCCATCGGGAACCACAGATGAGGATGAGTCAGTAGAATTGAACGTGGTGTCCGATTCCGAGTCGAAATCAGAGTCATCTGATGAATCAGAATCAGGAGATGAGGGTTCTTGCTCGAGCAGTGTGCGCGTTTGTTCTACACGACACAAGGCATTCTGCAACGTCTCAAGTTCTCGAAACTCCAACATCGCAGTTATGACGATGTTTTTTGCAGCAATTAAGACCAGTACTCACCTCTTCTCCTTCCTCGAACTGAATCTTCAAGATTGTGGACAGCTTCTTCATAGTTGAGAGCGCTCATGGTAGTGAGATATACCTTGTTCTTCTTCGGCTGCTCAAGGGTTAAAATCATGTCATTGCAACTGCAAGAGCCACATACTCTCTTCGTGAATGGTGCTGGTCATGGATCAAACTGGAAGTACGGTGCCTGCGAACGGACAAGGATTTGTCGTCTTTGTCAGCACGCTTACTATGGAGTGGCAACGGTTATGTGAACGCACTTGGAGTGCTCTTCGCCACTTTCGCCTGTACTACAGCGACGCGGATATGGTTGCAACCCGATCTAACGTTCCCCCTAGCTGCTCAACTCCATGCCATGCAGGCTGCTGCCGCAACGGACACGTCAAGTCAAGAGTACCAATCTCGGTTGTTCCCGGGTGCGCTGAGCAAATCAATCATCGGTATTGTTAGCTGAGTCAACGCTGCCAACACTACACAAGTAGGTTGTTACCGAGTTATTATCGGAAAGGCTCATACGAGGACGTGGCCTGTTCGCGCGCTGCGTCATGAAAGGACAGATATCCAGCTTACCCTTCACACCCATTTTCGTCGCCCTGGTGGCCATTATCAACACAAAACTTCCTCAGGTAGGAGAACCTGTCTGTAAGCGTACGCTTACCACTAACATGCCACTCACGCTATCGACGTTGCTCTTGCTAACATGTCACACTATCACACCTCCTATCGCGCTTTCGTCCGGCCATGCGGATGTGTTGCGTTGTTTGGACTCTGGGGGTATATATACTGGTGCTGTCAGTGTTCATGGGGTCATCTCTTCTTTCCCCCCTTTCTCTCTCTCTGTCGATCGTCTGTATCGCGTATACGCTTGATCGTTAATCCCACACGCCTGTCCATTCTGTCGTTGCGGTTGTGATCGTTGAGTGTACTCACCCCTCCTTGGTGAGTTCCACTGTCTTGACCTAGATGATAAGCCAGTCGCGGAGTACATTTAAGTGTAATGACAAGGTAAATCGCAATTCTCTTTTCTGTTTGATTCGAGTCGTTGATGTCATGCCGGACAGACCGTTTGTCATTCTTCGACAACTTTCATTGTTCATCCTGTCAATCAAGGTGTCACACGAGATTATTGCGCTCGGAACCCTCACCCCTCCTCAAATACCGGATGGATGATTCGATTGAGACTGCGGTTGGGTTCAAGCGTGAAGTGGGCGCGTTTCTGATGGAAAACTCTCCGAAAGCAAACGTGCTCGTTTTCGACTATTTCCATGACGTCCAATTCTGCTTCGTCGGACGACTCAGATTCGGATTTAACCTCAGACTCAGATGATTCGAGCTCGGCACGAGCCCCACCCCAGGTGGCGTTGTAGTCGTGCGATCGGGGCCCTGACTACGGCCGTTACCGTAGTCCTTTGCAAGTAATGAACATTGGAATCGAAGGATGAGTCAGAAGCACCAGACGCCGTGTCCGAGTTGACATCTTGCCCTCGTCGATCACCTTTTCCACCTCATTAGTACCCTGACGATTCGCCCCAATGTCGACGACCGTGATTCTCACTTACATCCTACCGTTAACAAAAAAGTCGACTCTCCCTCCGTCCGTGAACCCTTTCACCCCGCAGAATACAGGCTTTGCCCTGTTGCTCCCTCGCTCGCACTGCCATCTATCCCCCCGCGGTCCGTGTACATTCTGCCGCCTTCGTATTCCACCCCTCGAGGTGTCCCAGTCTTACTCTTCGTCATCCACCTTTCCAGCTTCCTCCACGCGCCCCCCGTGCCTGTCGGCGTCGAAGACTTTTCCACAAAAGTCGTCTCTGCTTCTTCTTCGCCAGGGTACTCCTTGATAGAGCACATACACACCCTGTCGTCAAAGACGAAGATGTTCGCGTTCGCGTCACCTGCCATTTGGTAACTAATTGTTGGCTCCGCACGTTACTACTAGATCTGTTTCCATCTGTCTTGATGATGGCCACAAATGCATTATATACAGTATTGTTCCCTCTCCGGTCATCCAGGGCACGTTATTTAATGGACACGGTATGGAAACGATTAACTCTGCTACGGCAAGACCACTAAAAAAACTCGTCTTGCTCCGGCTCTAAGCCACCCCAGCTCCATGACCAATCAGCCAGGATGATGCATTTATCGGAAATTTCCCAGTACCTCATATAAGCTTTTACCTCATCTGAAGCTTCTGTACTCCACAGGACGAGAAGTTTCAACCTAGAACAGTTGGTAAGGATCTGCTTGATAAGAGAAGCCTGGGTCCACTGGGTGCTGAGGCACAGCCAGGTGAGTAAGGTGGTTGAGTTGCTCCAACCCGATGGTGGATCCCCAGAGTACCCACCCCTCTTTGATTTCCAAGTGCGTGAGTTGACGGAAGAATGCGACCGAGTGGAGAGAGAATGATGGGGAGTTGTCAAAAACTAAAGAAAGTGAAAGGGAGAGGGATTTCAGGGGGAGAGTATTGAGCGTGTCGATAAGACAGTATGAACGTCCAGGAACGCATGGTACAATTTGCAGAATGAGATCTACCAGTCCACAGCACAGCTGAAGGATCTCAATGGCAGTACGAAGTTGAACAGCAGGCTTGATCCGCAAGAATCGGACAGATCTTGCTGCAAATTCTGGCCGAGACTGGAGAGACGAAAGGAAGTACGATGCCTGTGCTTCTTCTGCCAAGACGACCTTCTCATAGAGAAAGCGTTCCGTCCTGCTCAACACTGTGAGCGAACTGTGAATCTTCGTAGATGACGATGCAAGAAAAAAGAAACTGACCATGTGTGAACTTTCCTGGCGACAAGCAAGGTGTATGGATCGTGTAGATAACATACTGATGCGGAAAATTCGCATTAGCAGCTCATTTGGAAGGGTTTGAGGCATCGAACGATATCACTGGCTCCGGCCCACCCCCAGTGAGACTCCACTGACTGTATGAGAACGTGGACCAGGAAAAACCGCTTGTCAGTTACACTGAAATGGCAGTAAGTGGGACTAACTGTGACTAGAGCGTTAGGGAGAGTCGGTGGATGCACGGCTACGACAGTCAAGAAGAAACAATTATCTTCGGAGTCTGGTCAAGACCTTGTTGGTCTACTCAAGGGTGGCTAGTCTAGGGCTGGACACAATTTTCAGACACCCACCACTCACGCAGCCTACCGCGATGCACTCGGAATCCATGAAATGCATTGTGACAGTATTATGCAGTGCCGGGATCTCACTCACTCTCTCATGCGCCACTAGCATTCACCACTGTGAAGTGCCCCGTCATTTACAGTTCCCACGCTCTTCAACGTTGCAAGTGACAGCGAAGGGCCTTTATGTCATGTCTTAGACCTCAGTGCTCAGCCCCACATCAGGAAATTAACAAAAGTCTTATTCATACTTAAAACACACTTATGTCAGCTTAATGTACTTGTGACTGCTTGTGGTGCTGGGCTAAGCATGCTGTGTTTGTTGAGAACATTAAGACAAAAGAGCCAACTATTTTGTTATCTCACATGTCTTATGGATCTTAGTGGTCTTACAGCTGTTTCATAGAGTTCCATAAGCTCAATAAATTCTAAAGTAAATCAAGTAGTGCAATTACAAAAGAATTATGACCCAGCTTGAACATGTGGTGGTCTGCAAAATGATTGACATAGAATCTGCAGAATATGTCCAATGAATTGTGACAGTTGACATATGGTGGGACATACTTGTCCCCAGAAATTGGTAGGAGATGTGTGCTACAAATGATACTGTCAATATGTATTACTGCAAGGTGTGAGCTGTCCTCCACAAAAGATGGTGCAACCATCCACATGCCTGTCAATTCATTGGGTTCATCAGCAATTCAATCAAACCAATGGATCAGTGTGTATGGGAATGTCTGGCCATTGGTATGAACAAAAGAGAAAAACACAAAACTTGAGCAACATTCAGCTGAGCATTCCTTCCTTCATATCATCTGTGTGTTACCCTGTATAGGGGCTTTTTCCTTTTTCACCCAAACTGCAAGGTCATGTGGGTCATGTGTGTCGTTGTCACATTGTTTGTCCTTGCCATGGTAGTCCTCAGTCTGTTGGCACCCAGAGCCTTCAGATCACCAGCAGTGGAGGTATTTCCAATGCCTACTGATGCTGCATATGCCCTCGTCACTCTGACTCATAGCTGTGCCCACAGCTGATGGACAGTATTTCATTTATGTCCTGATCTCCCTTCCTGTGTTCCTTTGACTTGTTTATATTGCTCATATGTTTACTTCCTAGTTCTGGTGTCTGGCTCCTCACTGTGCATTGATTGCACAGCTGGTATAGCCCTCGCTTCATCCTTCCCCCGCTCTGTCTGACACTGTGTGTTTCCTTTTCTGTTCGATTGTTTATTGCTGCGGATACTTACTGCCTTGACAGTGCAACTGGTATGGTACCCTATCAGTTATGTATAAATATGTGTGTACCATACCTTGTATCCTCAGTTTTTCGATAGCTTGCAACTCAGCTGTTATCTTTGACTCATACTCTGTTCCCTCTCTTGTGATCTCAGAAGAACTCGCCAGTAGAGGTAACCCTTGCCAGTACTTGTCAAAACAAGTTGAGCCATAGGGGTTAACAAGTTTGGCCCATAGACTCCCCCTTGCCACTCGTGACTAGTCCATTTGACAAAGTCACTTGGCTTGGGCATAACAAAATGAAAAACTCTGCAGCTTTCCAGGACTGTGACTGCTCGTCCTAGGGTTTTCTGAACTTCAACAAACCCTTCCTTCAAATCAACTGTTGCTCTACAGGCAGCCCTTGGGCTTTAATAGATCGCCTCCCTTGAGCTGACCTTGTTACTCCCTTCATGAAAAGTAACTCGGTCACCAAACCCAAATCACACTGACAGGTTTCCTTGGGATATAATTCCTCCCTCAGTCTCATTGTCACTATCTGTAAAAGTGTCTTCACCCTCTAAGAGTAAGCCTCCAGTTCCCCTTCCCCATTTCTTTAGGTCTAGGAAGGAACCCCTTTGCCCCCTATCCCTCGTGGGCAACTCGGACCGTCTTACTCTGCCACAAACCCTTGTATTTCCTTTTTGTCATTATCGTGAAGAAGAAGTCACTTTAAGTTCAGAAGAAGAAGAAGATGGAAGTCTAGTTCTTCCCTTGGATCAGTCCTCAAAGAAGAACAGGAAGAAGCACAAACACCCATAATGTCCATGACCCAAGGTCACAGAGAGTCTGCCCTGGAAATGCCTCCCAAAATGTATACAAGGAGGAGTTGAGGCAGAAAGTTGAAGATCAACAGTTGTTTATGGCAGAAGAGGCATATCGCCTCATCCACGAGATGTTGACCCATTTCCCTCTAGTGCCCACCAAAGAAATGTTGAAAAGATGGTACACTCAGAATTTCAGAAAGGACATACTCCCAGAGCCATCCACTGGTGGTGGCAGTAAGGGGAAATCCAAGTATGATGATGATGACGATTACCACCCTTGCCCTCCTAACGGGGGTGAGTTTAATGTTGGGGCCCAGGAGAATATGATGGAAGCCACAATAGTCTTCAGATGTGGCTTACCCAAGTTGAAGGTTATCTCAACATTAACAAACATGTTTACAACACTGAAGCTCTCAAGATCTTTGCTCTCATATATGACAAAGGGGGCCACAGTCTCTTTCGCCAAAATTATCAAAACGAGAACAAGCTTAATGACGGCTCCATTTACTACATGGATACCTTCCAGATGTTTGTGAAGTCTCAAAGCTACGTTCGAGTCCAGCGATCAAACACCCTTGCCATCCTTCATCTCTCGAGTATCGAACAAGGAAAACAAACTTGAAGCCTACATCGTGGAATTTACAGGCCTTGTCAACAAGGCAGTTGAAGGATGAGTCCTGTGAAGCAGGAATCTTCTTTGGAAAAGGTCTCTCGAAGGAATACTGAGACTGGATCCTCAACAGGCTGTGCCCCTATTACCATTTTGGAATGGATCAAGGTTGTGGGAGAAGCAAACTGCTATCACCACCAAACATATCCTAGAAGGGAAGGAGTCTCAGTATGAAAGGAAGTATGTTCATTTCTGAAGTAATAACCAAGACCCTGATGCTATGGATGTTGATAAGCGAAAGAAGAACATCCAGGTCTGCTGCTGATCACATGTTTTAATTGTAACAAGAAGGGTCACTACAAGAGTGACTGCAAAGCCAAACAACTCACTGGAGTTCACATTGTGGTTTCCAAGGATGGAAGCAAAACTGCCTATGTAGGCAATAGGGAAGCAAACGATGAAGAAAAGAAGTTGTTGGGTTTTTAAAGAGGACTGCTGAACCAATTCCTGCATCAGTCAGTCCGGTTTCTGTGTTGTCAGCTAAATGTACTTCTATAGATGAAATCCAATATGCAAATCTGTTCTCCTCTTGGACTCATTATCCTACCCAACTTCAAGGCAGGAATATGGGCCTGTATTGACTCAGGTGCAGAGGTTTCCTTAATTTCCAACAATGGTAAACAAGTTGAAGATACCAACGTACCATGTATCAAGCAAGTTCAAAACTACCTCATTTACTGGGAAAGATGAAGAGTGGGTGACACACAAGTGCACCCTGAAGATGGAAATCAAGGAACATGTCATTCGGGTCAAATGCTATGTAGGGCCACTTGTTGGAAAGGAACATGTACTTTTGGGAATGCATTCCTAAAAGAGTTCAAACCCCACATGAACTGGGAAACCGGTAAGATCACATGCTGGGATGATGGTTTCATGTATCTGGAAAAAGCTAATGTTAAGGAAGTCTCCATCGAGGAGCAACCTTCCAAGAAGTGGAAGTGTTATTAATAAAACTACTTTATCCACAGAACTAGAAGCCACACAAGCTTCGACCAAGGAAGAGGTCCATCTTCCAGAGTGATATAAGGAATTCGCCAAGGTCTTTGCAGAAGACGATATCCGCTGCCAAAACATCGTCCTGGGCTTGATCACAAAATATGCCTGAAGGATGATTTTAAACCCAAGAAAGCAATGGTATATCGATGTCTCCTGATGAACTAAAAATCCTAGATGAATTCCTTGAAAAATTTAAAATGCAAAAAGATTCAACATCCACCTCACCTCAAGTGGCACTGGTGTTCTTTGTCGCCAAGAAGGATGGAAAGAAGCAACTAATCCAAGACTATTGCTACCTCAATTCCTTTACCATCCAAGATGTGCATCCACTACCAAATGCGCAGGCACTGTTCAATGAGTTGGTCAAATCAAAATATTAGCTAAATTTGATATTCGATGGGGGTTTACTAACCTTCGAGTAAAAGAAGGAGACAAGTGGAAGGGGGCGTTCATAACCCCCAGAGGGCTGTTTGAACCCACAGTAATGTTCTTCAGCCAGTGTAACTCACCTCCCTCTTTTCAAAGGTATATGGACAAAACTTTGAATCTCAACGAGGAAAGCAAGTAGGGTACATGGACGACGACATTGTCCATGCAAAGACTATCGAAGAACTCCGGAAACATGTAACAGAGTTCCTGAAAATCTGTGAAAAGGAAGAACTTTGCCTCAAGATCAGCAAGTGCTGCTTCGAAGCTGAAGAAGTGGAGTTCCTCAGAATGATAATCGGAAAAGGGTGTATGGAGACTTTGCTGACAAAGACTGACACCATTAGTATGTGGGAGGCCCCTGAAAATCTTATGGGTCTTCATAGATTCCTCAGATTCTGCAATTTCTACAGAAGTTCATCCCTTCTTTCTCAAGCATTGCATGCCTGCTCCATGACCTTACCAAGAAAGGCGTGTCATATCAATGGGCCCCTGAGCGAGTGGCCACTTTTGAAAGACTAAAAACTTTGTTATGTTTGTCTCCAGTGTCGCACACCAAAGGTGTTGTGGACATGGTTACAGCTGACTCTGCCTAACTCGTTGACGAGTCGCACACAATGCCCAAGCATGCAGATGAAGACTAAAGGCCTCATGCGTAGAAAGACTGTTGGATGTTAACAGTCATCCTTTGCACAAGAACGAGTTGTCAGTGCTAAAGAGAAAAGAGGAAGCGAGTTAAGCGCGCATTAAAGGTTTTTAGCGCCCATGTACGGCATTCCGGTTTTTGTCGTATCTCCACCATTTCCAAAGATATCGACTCCATTCCCATGCTCGCTTAAAGTGCTCAGCCCCACGATTCTTCCTTCCAAATTTGGAGAGGATCCTCGCACCCTACGCATTTCTACAGCACTCCATCCATCAGACGCTCATTTCACTAAGTCCATCAATCATGGCCACCTCTTTGTCAATCATCTCACTTGTCTCATTTGCCAGAGACAATGGCTACGTATATCTGCCAGGCATTCCCACCAGCTTCCGTCCTGAAGCCCCCTGGTTCATCCCATCGTTGTCAGCCCCATCCCATCCCATGCAGCTTGGACAGCGTGTTCTCCTTGTCAGTATGACTTCCAGAAGGACGTTCTTTGGTCACCTCAGGTCTGTCACTCGGTTAGAAAGGTCTTATGTGGTCGTTTCAGTCTCCCCTCTTGATGAAGCATATGGATCATTCCTCCCTGCTCCCTGCACCGTCTTTATTCCAATCTCGTCCATCATTCTTCCCGCATTGCGACAGCTGCAGTATGGTCTACTGTCCTCCAGCCTCCCTGATCGCATTCATGACGAGTATGACATGCATCTTGCCTTCTTACTGCAAGATCCAGCAGAAGACGTCCCCCCTTCTCCTCCTCCTCCATCAGAGCCCCGTTCATGAAGTTTTTGTTAACTTCGCTGAGAGGATGGAAGGGTGGGAGATGTGGTCGCGTATGCTCTCATTGCCCCACAGACCCCCAATGCCCTAGCCCCCTTTGACACCTGACTCATGCCCTTCAATTCTGGAATTAATACTTCCTTGTCTGGAAACACCATCCATCTGTCATGCCATCTTTGGATCTAGAGATGTCTCCGCCGAGATCTAACTTGCATCGCCACCCCCTAATGTGATATCAGTGTGCTTACTCAGTTTCTGATTCTGTTTGACTCGTTTTGTGATATTTTGACTATCCTTGACTCATTCGTTGCCAATACTTACCAATCCTCCTTGCTTGCTTACTTTTCATTTCTTGCTTACTCATCATGATTACTCAGTCCTTACTCATTACTTACCAAGTGTTTGTGCCCTGTTTGTCACAAGCTGTGCTCCCCCACAGTATATAAACCCCCATGTACTTAGCTACCCACAATCAATCAAGAAGTCACTCAGAAGTCAGCTCAGCTCAGCATATCTTGTCGTCGACAGTTGAGGCTCATTCGGAAGAGTCTATCTGTCTTCATTCATATCATTGGTAGTTGAGGCTCCATCAAGGGTCTATCTACCTTCATTCATTCATCTGAAGTATCATCTGTGCTCTGTCAGCACACCTGCTTAGTCATCCATTCACTCCTGTGTAACTTGTCATCGACTTGCGCCAGGAGCATATTCTATCAAAAGTCCATTACCCCCAAGTACTTTCGGCTGAACACCTTCACTCTGTTCAGCATCCCCTTCCCAATCATCGTCCATTCGTCTTCTCCTGCGTAACTCGTCGACGACTTGCGCCAGGAGCACCTCCACTTGAAGTCTTCCCCACATTCAGGTTTCTGCCCTCCAGGTTCCGCGGAGGTAAACCACCACTCGCACATATTTGTCTTTTGTGTTGGATTTGTTTGGTTTATACCAGCATTCCACACTTTGACTCACACTGGTCCTCACAATCCCTGACTTCTCCAAACCTTTTGCACTTTTCACTGACACTTCAAAACTCGGAACAGGTGCCATGCTCACCCAAAAGGGCTTGGACAACGAGTGGCACCCCTGTTCCTATCTTTTGCAGTCATTGGTCAGTGTGGAACAGCGCTACCAGGTCTATGACTTGGAGATGTTGGCAGTCATATGGGCACTCAAAGCCTTTTGCCCATATCTACTTTCACTGGTTGAACCGACCATTGTTTTTACAGATCATAAAAACCTCAAATATTACTGGGAACCTCAGCAGCTCACCCCACGTCAAGCATGCTGGGCTGCTACTATCCAGTCCTACCCTATTCAGTTCTCGTGGCAGGCTGGCCGCCTTCAGGTCCCTGCCGATACTCTTTCCCATAGAAATTCTTCAGAGGAGCCTGCCCCAGTGGCCACAGTTCTCCCGGAGAACCTTTGGCTTTCAGAGGGGGTGGACCCTTCAAAACCACAAATTCAACTTGTTTCCCCGTTATTTTTGCTTACAAAAATTCAAAAACAGTTAAAAATAAATCGACTAGCAAGGATCAGTCATCTTCCTGCTTGTGTTAACTGCTCAAAAACCAAGCCTTACTCTCGCCCACTTGAGGAATCTGCAAAGGAGAGTTTGGCCTCCAAAGCTCACCCCACAAGGGAACCCATAAAAGGAGCTTGAGGGGTTTACACCATCTCAACTGACCTGTATGAACGTGTCAAGAATGATATGTCAAAAGGTTCAACGGGCCCAGAGCCAAGTGACAATATAACCATAGCAGAAGACGGAACAAAATGATTCAGAACTACTTGCTTGTATATCCCACCTGAGGATCGCCACCACTGCATGCATTCCTATCATGATCATGAGTCCACTGGACACCCTGGACAAAAAGCAATGTTCACTAAAATGAGAAAGGAAGTATGGTGGGAAGGTATGGGAAAAGACATCAAGACTTATGTCGCAGGATGCCCTGCATGTCAAACTACCAAGGTCGTCATGCATCCACCCACACCCCCAGTTACTCCCCACACTACTCCTAAAACCACCTTCCTGTTCCAGCAGGTGTCAATGGATCTCATTACCGATCTCCCAGTCTCAGGAGAACTGTTACGCTGCGCTCACATGTTCCCCTTTTGCAGACGCTTATGTACTCCGCTCGCGCCCGCTCCCGCCTCTGGAGGCGTTCCGCTTACCCGCAAGCCACTGTCTACGCAGTTGGACTTGCGTTCTGTATGTTTCCCTTTTCTCTGTTTCCTCTTTTGGTTGACTCCTGTCAACCCCGCGTTGTACTATATCCGGACGTTACGTCCGCTTCCCCTTCCCTCCATGATCCGCTGGTGGCCCTGATCCACACGGTCACGTGACGCGTTCACCCCAGGTGAACGCTCCACCCTATTTCACATATACGCGGTTAACCCTCTGTTTATCCCCTCTCGCATAGCTGTTTACCCCTGCGCCCGCATCGCAATGACTCCATCTTGCCTTGTTCGGACTCGGGTGAGCGACTGTACGAGTATTCGAATGTTTGGCCCGCAGTACTGTACATGCGTATATAAACCCGCATGTATCGTACTTGCCCCTCATTTGAAATCTACTTTGCAACCACCCTTAGCTCTGCACGCTGTACCAACAAGGACTCGCCAGTACGACTTCGGTTGGCCAAGACTAGTGTTCCGCCGCTAGTGAAGTTAAATTACGCGCCACTCTCGCGCAGTCACGTGCCTGTGCTTCATCGCACTTGATTCGTGGCACGATACGAGTCGTCGGCATAACAGAAGATTTCGAATCACCCGGACACATCAAAGCCCGGACTACTCTTCAGATACCTGTGGACTGGAATCCTTGCTAGGCAAAATAGCCTGCAAAACGTCCACCTCCCGCCACTTCATCAGGAACCACTGGTTTAATATCAGTGAGCTAGCCCCTAACTCTCGGCACTAACTTCCCCTTCATCAACGTGTCTTCGCACCGCCAAGAAGAAGGAAGTCGGAGGCCTCCATCAGCAGCCTCCTCGTTCAAACCTCCCGTACCGTCTCAAAAAGGAAAAGAAGTCCTCCAAGCGAGGCCACTTATTCGTCACCCTTCGGTTGACACCCCTAAACCCTGTATAGGTCTAGAAGACCCGCCAGTAAGGCCCCAACTTGGGCAAGCGGCAGAATCGACCTCACCAGTTAACTTCACTTCGTATCGAAACCCGGAGCCTCTCGGCTCAGACTTAGCTGAAACCCAAGGGCCAGCCGAACCAGCGGACCCCTTACCATCTGACTCATCTACCGATATCTACATACCAGCTTCTGCTGACCCAATGGCAGAAGAACTCGCCCACCAAACCTCTGGACTTTCACTCCAGGTCCCCTTCGCCGGACAGAGTAGGGTAACCCCCGAAATGGCCGCGAAGTTCTACCAATCGCTCTTCAACCGAGATGTGGAAAAGCCTAAAGGCCCTCCCCGAGGATCCATGGAGAAAGGAAAGGATCACGACTCTAGGGGGAGCGGACTGAAAGAAATCGGCTTGAACAAGCCCTTCTCGTATAGCAGAGCCCACCAGGACTTCTCTGCCTGGTTAAGCAGCGTCAAACTCTACCTAGCCACTAACGAACACATCTACTGTGAAGACCAGTCCAAGATCGCCTTCGCCCTTTCTTACATGGGCAGTGGCTCGGCTCACGCCTTCGCCGAAGCCTATGTCAATGAAAATACCACTACACTCGGCGACCTCAGGATCTTCAATGGATGGGATGAGTTTGTCGCGAAACTAAAGGAAACCTTCCAAGTAGGAGACGCCAAAGCGACCGCGCTAATCTACCTATCAGCCATCCGTCAAGGGGACCGCTCCCTCGACGAATATATCGCCGACTTCCGCAACTGCCTCAACAAGGCCCAGATCTCTACCAAGGATACCACCGCTGCGGTGTTCTTCGGCAAGGGCCTCAATGAGGAGGTTAACAAGTGGATCCTTATGTCAGGCCCCAAACCCAACACAGTGGAAGACTGGATCCGCCAAGCTACGTCGGCGCGTGCGGCCATGGCTACACTCAAAGTCTTCTCCGGGAAGGCGACCTTCCAGGACCGCTCCTATTTATGGAAACAGGAGCAAACTACTCACGGATCAAAATCGTCTTCTTCATTTCCGAAAACTCCGTACCGAGACCCTTATGCCATGGATGTTGATCGGAAGTCCAAGGTCCAATCACAGAGCGAAGCTCCTACCTGTTATGGATGTGGTAAGACAGGACATATGAAGTCTAAATGTCCCTCGTCCGCAACAAACAGTAAGTCTTCCTCGGCCCAGAAATTCCGCACTCGCATCCTGGCAATGCTCGAGGAGTTCGACAAAGGTTCTGAAGAAGAAGAAGAAGATCCGGAACCAACCAGCAACTACTGTGGGGAGAATGACGAACCCACGGATGACGGAGGACCGAAAGGTCAACCGGATTTTTGAAAGGCTCTCCTGGTGTAGCGTCAGGAAGGGAGCCCATAGTATCGCGGAAGGTAGAGGCTAAGATAGAGACCGAGAAAATGTACGATTACGAACAAGATATGTCAATCACTTCTATCGCCGGTTTCGCTTACCTCGTTGACCGTCAAAACGCTACCGTCCGATGTCACACACCAAAGGTGTTGTGGACATGGTTACAGCTGACTCTGCCTAACTCGTCAACGAGTTGCGCACAATGCCCGTGCATGCAGATGAAGACTAAAGGCCTCATGCGTAGAAAGACTGTTGGACGTGAACAGTCATCCTTCGCACAAGAACGAGTTGTCAGTGCTAAAGAGAAAAGAGGAAGCGAGTTAAGCGCACGTTAAAAGTTTTTAGCGCCCGTGTACGGCATTCTGGTTTTCGTCGTATCTCCGCTGTTTCCAAAGATATCAACTCGGTTCACATACTCGCTTAAAGTGCTCAGCCCCACGATTCTTCCTTCCAAATTTGGAGAGGATCCTCGCACCCTACACATTTCTACAGCACTCCATCCATCAGACGCTCATTTCGCTAAGTCCATCAATCATGGCCACCTCTTCGTCAGTCATCTCACTTGTCTCATTTGCCAGAGACAGTGGCTACGTATATCTGCCAGGCATTCCCACCAGCTTCTGTCCTGAAGCCCCCTGGTTCATCCCGTCGTTGTCAGCCCCGTCTCATCCCATGCAGCTTGGTCAGCGTGTTCTCCTTGTCAGTATGACTTCCAGAAGGACGTTCTTTGGTCACCTCAGGTCTGTCACTCGGTTAGAAAGGTCTTATGTGGTCGTTTCAGTCTCCCCAGTTGATGAAGCATATGGATCGTTCCTCCCTGCTCCCTGCACCGTCTTTATTCCAGTCTCGTCCATCATTCTTCCCACATTGCGACAGCTGCAGTATAATCTACTGTCCTCCAGCCTCCCTGATCGCATTCATGACGAGTATGACATGCATCTTGCCTTCTTACTGCAAGATCCAGCAGAAGACGTCCCCCCTTCTCCTCCTCCTCCATCAGAACCCCGTCCATGAAGTTTTTGTTAACTTCGCTGAGAGGATGGAAGGGTGGGAGATGCGATCGCATATGCTCTCATTGCCCCACAGACCCCCAATGCCCTAGCCCCCTTTGACGCCTGACTCATGCCCTTCAATTCTGGAATTAATACTTCCCTATCTGGAAACACCATCCATCTGTCATGCCATCTTTGGATCTAGAGATGTCTCCGCCGAGATCTGACTTGCATCGCCACCCCCTAATGTGATATCAGTGTGCTTACTCAGTTTCTGACTCTATTTGACTCATTCTGTGATATTTTGACTATCCTTGACTCGCTCATTGCCAATACTTACCAATCCTCCTTGCTTGCTTACCTTTTATTTCTCGCTTACTCATCATGATTACTCAGTCCTTACTCATTACTTACCAAGTGTTTGTGCCTTGTTTGTCACAAGCTGTGCTCCCCCCACAGTATATAAACCCCCATGTACTTAGCTACAAAAAAATCAAGAATCAATCAAGAAGCAATCCAGAAGTCAGCTCAGCTCAGCATATCTCGTCGTCGACAGTTGAGGCTCATTCGGAAGAGTCTATCTGTCTTCATTTATATCATTGGTAGTTGAGGCTCCATCAAGGGTCTATCTACCTCTATTCATCATCAGCAGTATCATCAGTGCTTAGTCAGCAACCTCTTGTTTAGTCATCCATCCACTCCTGTGTAACTCGTCATCGACTTGCGCCAGGAGCACATCCTATCGAAATCCATTTACTCCCAAGTCCTTTCGGCTGAACACCCCTGCTCTGTTCAGCATCCCCTCCTCAGACATCATCCATTCATCTACTCCTGCGTAACTCGTCGACGACTTGCGCTAGGAGCACCTGCCATTGAAACTCCCCCCCATTTAGGTTTTCTGCACTCCAGGTTCCGCGGAGGCACACCACCACTCGCTCTACTTTTGTCTTTTGTGTTGGTTTTGGTTGGTTCCCACTGCCTTTCCACACTTTGACTCACAGCGGCCCTCAATTCGTCTCCGCCTTTACTCGGGACCTCTACCGGTCCCTCGGAATCGAATTGAAGGCTTCCACCGCGTACCATCCACAGACCAATGGCGAAGCCGAACGTGTCAATCAAGAGGTGGGAACCTACCTCCGCATGTATGCGGATACGGACCCCCACAACTGGCACACGAAACTTCCTGATGCTCAAATGGCGCACAACTCGCGCGTGCATTCATCTCACAATCAATCGCCTTACTCGCTCATGTATGGTTTCGACCCCGCTCCCTACCCTACGGGACAAACCCCACAGGAGTCACTCGTGGGTGACCGACTCGAGCAGTTGGCCACCAACCGGGACGCCGTGATAATCACTCATAAAGAAGCGCAGGAGTTAATGAAAGCCTGGTCAAAAGGGAACTATACGGAGTTCTCCGTAGGAGATAAGGTTTGGCTTGATGCTTCTGACCTAAAAAGGGATGTCCCATCAAGGAAGCTTGCACCCCGGCGCCACGGCCCCTTCGTAATTTCCGAACGGATCAGCCCGGTAGCCTATAAACTGCAACTTCCCCCTAACTGGAGAATACATCCCGTGTTCCACGCGTCAAAACTCACCCCCTTTGTCGAAACGCGTGAATATGGCCCAGCTCAACCCCCGCCTCCACCAGAATTGGTAGGAGACGAGAACGAATGGGAGGTCGAGGCTATACTTAAGCACAAACGTGCGCGCAAAATCAAGTCATCGTCTAAAGACCCCAGAGAAAACCCTCAGCAAAAATACCTCTACCTCGTCAAGTGGCTCGGTTACCCACATTCCCAGAACAGTTGGGAGAGCGAGGAAAATCTTATAAATGCCCCGGAGGTCCTTGGGGAGTACAAACGCGTTCACGACCTCTGAACCGCTATGTCCTACACCCCCAACACTGAGAACCCCGGCTCTGACTACTTCGACAATGACTTCCATGCTGACATCGATGAACCCTATGACCCCACTCGACCATATTTCCATAGCTATGCCAGCCCCCCTCCTCGCCTCTCAGAACCACCGGTACGCTCCCCCGGAACGGTATGCACCACATCCCCCGCGGTACCCGCCGACTCCTCACATGGCGGTACCTACCAACCCCTTCACGACTCCGTCGCCTCCGCCACGCGCCCGTACCCATACCTGGTCGTCCGCTCGGTCCCCTCTTCGCAGAGAGCTCGCAAGGACGCCTGCAAGGGAAAGTCCAAGGCTCACTTGGGACCACCTGAGCCTCGCTATGACGCCTCTTTCAGATCCTGCAACACGCCTCCCCTCTCCCAAGCCGGTTACAGATCCCCCTCCCCGCTCCCTCGTGCTGGCCCATCCGCTCCAGCAGCTTCCGTCGCACCGGCCAGTCTCTCGGCCCCAGCAACCGCCCCCGCAGCCCCCTCCTCCGGTAAATGGGTGGCTCCCGAGGCAAGCATCTTCCTCGGTTACATGCGGCTGCTTAACGACTTCGAGCGCTGGGAATCACACGGCTGGAGAGCAGGAGAACGTCACGAACATCTACGGGTGTTGTCTAAGATCTTCAGAAGCTCAGAAGTGATCGGCAAGCGGGTCCACGATCAGGTGACGACAGCGGAAGGAAGCTTCGAGGTCCATACCTACGAAGGAATCGACAAAGCCAACTCGTCGATCCTCCAGGAGGCCCTTAGAACGCAGGAGGCCATCGTCAAGATCATCCACGAGGATTATGGACCGTCCCTCATCTCTTCCTTTCGAGCCTTCCTCGACAGAACCCCGGTCAACGTCGTGGTCCGTGGGCTCCTCCCTCCGGAAGGTCAAACAGCGGCTGGAGGACAGGGCCTACCTGAGAACCCTGACGGAAAGAAGACACGGAAGGTCGAGGGAGAAAAAGCCGATCAAGGGAGGACGCTACAATCTGGATCCGGAGGAGGTGGAGAGGTTGTCGGAGATGTCGAGCCGAGGTGTCGCGATTGCTGGGAGAAGATTATACCGGGCCAAGGAAGAGAACACTTTCAAGCCGTCGCAGACTCGCTCGCATCCGTCCCCTTCAACGGATCACCCCGCGACTGGCTCGATTTCTTCACTCAGGCCCGAGGTGATGCCGCTGGAAGAGCCGTCTTTAACGCTACTCAGACAACAAGAGCTCTACCAGCAGCTCCCTTCGTCCCTATACCTGTCTCCTCGCTCAGCAAAAGAGAACTTGGTGGGCTCGTTCCCGTCGATTGGCAGCATCCCCTCCATCAGTTCGCCTGCTACCAATGTTCATGCCTTGGACATTGGTCGTCTAACTGCCCAACTCGCGGTGGCAACTAACTCGGAGATCCGCTCATGGGTGCAACAAGGCCTCTACCTGCCTTCGGAGGACCTCAGGCCTTGAGGGGGGGGTGATGTTACGCTGCGCTCACATGTTCCCCTTTTGCAGACGCTTACGTACTCCGTGTGAAGTACGGGTTTACCCTCAGGTGACCAGGCTTCAAGACCGGGTGACAGGGGTTAAGTCCGAGTGGCCAAAGTCAAGGCCGAGAGACAGGGGCCAAGTCTGGTTGGACCGGAGTTGAGGCCGGAGGTTAGGGGCTAAGTCCGGAGGACCGGACTTAAGACCGGGAGCGCGGGAACAAGGCCGGTAGCGTGGGAAACCGACCGGTGTTGGAGTGCGCACAAGGGGAAGCCGGTCCGGGGTTGGATCTACCTCCCTTGGTCTCAGCTTATGTGCTGTACCCTTATGCAAGCCGGGGAGAGGTCCGGGACAGGGGTCGGGGATAGCTTAAGGCTCGGCCTTAGCTATAGAGTAGTCTCGGGGTGTAGTACGGAGTTGAGGGTAATACTAAGTTGATATTCTGACTGAGGGTACTACGACGTATGTACAGGGGTTAAATACTTGAGGCCGGTCCGGAGTAAAGGACATGAAGCCGGACTTGTGAATAAGCTATTAGCAAGATGATTAGCAAGAGTGAGGACAGCCACAGAGGCTGTGCAGAGACTAATAGCTAAAGTCCGGGTGACCGGCATAACCGGGGTCGGACACAGGATTGTACAGTAAGCAAGGT
This sequence comes from Pisolithus tinctorius, assembly GCA_024663395.1. Lineage (NCBI taxonomy): Eukaryota > Fungi > Basidiomycota > Agaricomycetes > Boletales > Pisolithaceae > Pisolithus > Pisolithus tinctorius. Next base: position 66,696 of record JANFAH010000124.1, read on the forward strand.
CTGATGAACGGGCTAGACTAAATATAGTACAAACAAAGGGAAACAGACCGGAGTTATGTCCGGGTGACCCGGACATAGACCTGGGAGGACCGGGGTGGAGCAGCACAAGGCTGGGAGGCCGAAATGGACCGGAGATAGGGGTAAAACACCGGACTTGAGTTGTGCAGGCCGGAGTTGAGTTATCTAGGGCCGGGATTGGGTTTTCAGGCTGGACTAGGACCGGAGTTGACCGGAGTTAGGGGCTAGGGGTCCGGACTGGACTGGGACTGAGTCCGAGAGTCATGGATGATGTGACAGTATCCCCCTCTTAGGAACCGAACCCTTGAGGTTCCATAGGGAAATATGCTCAGAGGGTTATGCAGTGAGGTCCCATGACTAGGAGTGAGTCCAAGTGCACACACAGTGCCAAGGGTGAGCCCGAGGGCTGGGAGACAGGCCAGCGATGACCGGAAGTCCAGTAGTTCAGACCAGAATGGGACAAGCCGGGTTTGTGGGCAAGGGTCAAGTCCGAGGACTGTTCTGGGAACCCGAGGCCAGAGAAGCGACAACAAGAGGGCCGGAGACCGGTCTAGGAGGCTGCCAGACAGTCCAGCAGGCCGGGACAAGGCAAAGCCGAGTCCGGAAGTGACTAGACCAGCTGTAGGGGTTTCCGGAGACAGCTGAAAGCTGAGGCCGATGTCTCAGAGGGCCGGAGTTGCACTTCAGAGCTGGGTTAAGGCAAACCGAAGGCTGGGAAAACCAGGTAAGGCCTAGGGGTGTGCTTCAGGGCCAGGTCAGGGAAAGCCGGAGACCGAAGACGTGCAGGGGACCAGTAATGTCCAACTAATGTACCAGGAGTGTGCCACTAAGGCCAGAGGTGCGCTTCAAAGCTGGTTCAGGGCAACATGGAGACCGAGAGGGTCTAGAGAGGCCTGGAGATGACCAAAAGATGGTCCAGGGGTGTACCAGTGTGCTGCTGAGTGACACCGGAAAGGCACAAAGGCTAGGTGGGTGCCGGGAAGGCCGGAAAACCGGTCTAGGAATGCACCAGTTGGACCGGGACTGCACTGCAGGGATACAGAGGGTCACGAGGAGTGCCGAAAAGGCCGGGTTTAGGTCCAAGGTCTGCTCCAGGGGGTCATGGGGTCTGAAAGTGTATCTACAGAAAAGAAAACAGATAACAGAAAACCAAGAAGACATATGACAAGGAAACAGGAAACCGAGACAGAGACAGGGGTCAAAGCCAAAGGCTGAGACCGAGGGTGGCTCAGGCCGGGGGTTGCAAAAGCTGGAGACAGAGACTGGGAGTGGTGGAGCCAGTTGTGCTAAAGTGAGGAAAACAGCAAGACCGAAGACCGGTCAAGGGAACAGAAGGCCTGGAAGGCCAGGAACCGGTCTGAGGGTCAGAGAGGACCGGAAGGGGCAGCTGGAGACCGGTCTAATGGTCAGGGAGGGTTAGAAAAGCCAGGTGGGGTCCAGTCGGGAGCCAGTGAGGACTGAAAGGGTTAGAAAGGCTATGGGAGACCAGTCTCGACCTGGATGGGGCTGTAAGGCCGGAAATCCAAAGGGAGACCGGTCTGGAGTTGGGCCAGGCCGGAGCAACCAGCTGAAGGCCGGTCTGAAGGAGTCGGAGGGGTTTGGGGTGGCTAGTGGTGACCTGAGGTGCCTTCTAGCTGGTGGGCTGACAACCGGAGGCCAAAACAGTGTAGGCCGACAGGCTAACACTGAGACCGGGGTAACCAGGGGTAGCAGGGTGTAAACCCAAGGCCAGAAGTGGCAAGCCCAAGTGCCGAGCACCTTGGAACAGGCCGGACGGGCTTCTGGAGGACAGTGAGGGACCGGGGAGGCTGTCTAGGACAGCGAGAGTTGAGTTTGCACAAAGACTGGAGGGCTGGACATAGCTAGGCATGAACCGGAGACCAGCAGGTCATAAAACCGGTTCAATGAAGGCCTAGGGATGTCGGCAGGAAGTGAGTCCAGGTGTTGAGTCCGGTTTAGGGGTGTCCGGAGTTAGTTGGAGGTGGGTTCTCCGGTGGCAAGAAGCCCGAGGGCCAAAAGTCATTGGAGGACCAGTTCAGGGGGTCTGGAGACCGGGTGAGGCCTAGGGGTTGTCCAGCCAAAAGGCTGAGAACAGGAGGCCGAGGCCAGTGAGACCGGTGAACACACAACTACCGAGGCCGAGGACCACCAAGACAGTGAGACCGGAGTACCAACACAGATGTTAGGGGCTGGGAGCAACCCAGGGCATGTGGTTTGGGAGTGCTTTGGTATGCAAGGACTGGACCAAGGAACCAGGGACCGGTGTGCAGGGACCGAGTGGGGTTGTGCTGAGGGCACTGGAGAGGTAGTGGATAGGGGTTTGGAAGAGAGTAGTCACTAGCGAGGTCCCTTATCCCCCTCTTAGGGTAGACTTCCCAAGTCTACAGGGGTATGAGGTGTGGGCTAGGACTACCAAGAGGAGTACTGGACAGGTAGTAGGAGTACTACCACCAGAGTTGCAAGTCCGAGTACTGAGAATGCTGAGACCGGCTTAACAGGTGTCAAGACCGGTTTCGGGAAGCTTTTTCAAGGCCGGAAAAGCTTTAAAACCGGAGATACAAGGCCGGCAGAGCAGGCCGGACTGGTATGGGGATAGTAAGGAGTGTCGGAGTCACAGGTGAGGGTATGGAGGCCGGAACCAGAGCCCGAGAGGAAACCAGAAGGCCGGTGAAGACCAGCAGGCCAAAAGACAACTGGTAAGACCGGAGTCGGGAGAGTGGGTAGGACTGGAGTTCCGGAGTCGATGGTGGGGTGACAGTGGCAATGGTTAGGGGAAGGTGAGGGGTTAGCTGGTACCCGAAGGGGCCTTGCGAACATACAAGTTCCGGGGCGAGTGGGTGAGCTGGGAAAACAGACCAGCAGAGTCGGGGGTTTGTCAGATGGGCCGAAGCCCGGGGTGTCTTGCAAGCAAATTCATGCTCCAAGGCGGGGTTGACGTCAGGGGGGTTAGCAAACTTTAGTATTAGGCAGGGATAGGTGACTGCACTACACTCGGCCACCAACGGGTGCCTATTGAGTGGGCTAGTCGGTTCCCTACAACCAAGATACTTCAGTTCCTAACGGGTTGACAAGGCCGGTTAAAACAGGGGTCGGAGACCGAGAGAGAACCAAGGCCGGGTCCACCAAGGACCGGAAAGAGGTGCTAGGTCAAGACCATAGCACTGGGGTAGAGGACAGGGGTAGTTCCGGGAGGAGGGAGAGGCCCGAAGGCCAAACGAGTGACAGAGGAGTAGCATAGAGCTACCCAAGGGGTATCAGAGGCCGAGGGAGGCCGGAGACGGGAGACTGGCCAAAAGAAGGAAACCCGGAGTGAGCAAGACCGGTCAGGGACCATGAGGAAGTCCGGAGACAAGCACCGGGAAAGAGAAAGGAGTCCGGAGTCAGCAAGACCGGTCAGGGGTTACAAGGAAGTCCGGAGATAACAGGCCGGACAAAGGCTGACAAGGCCTAGTGCGGGAGGGAAGACCGGAACTCAGGAGACCGGTCATAAAGGAGTCCGGAGGTGAAAAAAGCGGACAAAATAGGGGGACCGGAGTTAGCAAGTCCGGTCCAGGGCTGAACAGCCAGGTGAGTCCGAGGGAAGTTGGGGGTCCAGCAGGGTTTGGCAGTACGAGCCAGGGCCACAAGGGGACCGGAGCTGGCAAGTCTGGGCTGTAAAGCCTGGTGAAACCAAAGGCCTGGCAGGACAAGCCAGGGGGTGCTAAGGGAACAGAGTAATGCACTAATTGATTTGTCTCTACCGAGACCACCAGTTTGGCTTCTGGTGTACCGGAGTACCAACTTGTTGACCCAGTTAGGATCCTGGGGTAGACTCTAATTGTTTTGTCTCAACTGAGACTACCGGTTTTGGCTTCCGGAGTACAAAGCTACCAACTTGTTAACCCGGTTAGGATCCCGGGTGGACAGAGGACAGGGAAAGGACCGGAAATGAGGTCAGGGACCGGGACAGGGGCCGGAGAACCGGCAGACTGGTCCTAGACCGAAAACTGGGGGTCAGGAGCAAGTCCAAAGGGCTAGCATGCCCAGGGGGTACCCCTAAGTGAAAAGTGAGGCCGGAAAAGAGGTCAGGACCGGGCTAAGGGCCAGAGGGCTGGCAGACTGGTCCTAGACCGAAACAGAGGTGTCACGTGCTAGCCAAGACCACCAGAGCCGAGGCCGGTGCAAGTCCAAGGACAAGCACCACCCGAGGCCGAGGTGACTAGTGCAGCACCGGGACAATGGACAGGAGACCCAGGAGGGGTCTGTAAGGAACAGAAAAGGTCTGAGGAGAGCCAGGACCGGTCCAAACCTAGTAACAGGCCTAGACAAGTCCGGGTGAGGTGGCTGAGTCAAACCAGGGCCAAGAGGGCCAGTAACAAAGGGCGGGAGGCCGAGGGAAGTGGCAAACTGGCTTCAGGCAAGTCCGGGTGAGTGTGGACAGGCCAGTAACAGACAGTCTGGAGACTGGAAGGGGGTCCAGGGCTCCAAGGCCGATGGAACAAAGGCCGAGGGTGGAGACCGGACCCAAAAACCGCTGAAGCCGAGTGCCGATGGGGAAGAGGGAAGGCGTTGAGGGCCAGGACTGGCCAAGTCCAGGCCTGGGGGTTGCACCGGAGGTGCACAGAGGTCCGAAGACCAATATCAGGGAGTCAGGAGGTCAAATGAGTGATGAGATCCCAGTGTTCAGTACAGTAGAACTGGACGAAGACAGCTGGGCTAGAGTGCTGGGACAACCGAGGTAAGGACTGAGGTGGAGACTGGGGTGACCAGCCAGAGGTCAGGGGTAGCTCGGGGGAGCTGACAGAAGTGAGTCCGGTTGATGAGGCCGGCTCAGGGGCAAGTCCGGAGGGTAACTCCGACCTGGAAGTGGGCTCAGGCATGAACCCAGGTTGGTGGTGAGTCCGGATGGTGAGTCCGACTCAGGGGTTGACATGGCCGGTCCGGAGTCAGGAAGAAACGAGTGGCAGGCAGGGGTCAGGAGTGAGGGAATGGATGCATTTAAGTTTTGACCACTAAGGACATAGTGTCAGGGGTAATGCAACCCGGGGGTGTGCAGAGTGCCAAGGGGTGCCGGGTTACCTCTCTGCTTTAGCAGAGATCTCCGGGTTGGGCTCCGGAGTCAGACAAGAGGTATTCCGATGAGTCCCAACGGGCAAGGTCATGGCTTGCACAAGTGTGAGTCAGAATATACTGTGAAGTACGGGTTTACCCTCAGGTGACCAGGCTTCAAGACCGGGTGACAGGGGTTAAGTCCGAGTGGCCAAAGTCAAGGCCGAGAGACAGGGGCCAAGTCTGGTTGGACCGGAGTTGAGGCCGGAGGTTAGGGGCTAAGTCCGGAGGACCGGACTTAAGACCGGGAGCGCGGGAACAAGGCCGGTAGCGTGGGAAACCGACCGGTGTTGGAGTGCGCACAAGGGGAAGCCGGTCCGGGGTTGGATCTACCTCCCTTGGTCTCAGCTTATGTGCTGTACCCTTATGCAAGCCGGGGAGAGGTCCGGGACAGGGGTCGGGGATAGCTTAAGGCTCGGCCTTAGCTATAGAGTAGTCTCGGGGTGTAGTACGGAGTTGAGGGTAATACTAAGTTGATATTCTGACTGAGGGTACTACGACGTATGTACAGGGGTTAAATACTTGAGGCCGGTCCGGAGTAAAGGACATGAAGCCGGACTTGTGAATAAGCTATTAGCAAGATGATTAGCAAGAGTGAGGACAGCCACAGAGGCTGTGCAGAGACTAATAGCTAAAGTCCGGGTGACCGGCATAACCGGGGTCGGACACAGGATTGTACAGTAAGCAAGGTCTGATGAACGGGCTAGACTAAATATAGTACAAACAAAGGGAAACAGACCGGAGTTATGTCCGGGTGACCCGGACATAGACCTGGGAGGACCGGGGTGGAGCAGCACAAGGCTGGGAGGCCGAAATGGACCGGAGATAGGGGTAAAACACCGGACTTGAGTTGTGCAGGCCGGAGTTGAGTTATCTAGGGCCGGGATTGGGTTTTCCAGGCTGGACTAGGACCGGAGTTGACCGGAGTTAGGGGCTAGGGGTCCGGACTGGACTGGGACTGAGTCCGAGAGTCATGGATGTGACACTCCGCTCGCGCCTGCTCCCGCCTCTAGAGGCGTTCCGCTTACCCGCAAGCCACTGTCTACGCAGTTGGACTTGCGTTCTGTATGTTTCCCTTTTCTCTGTTTCCTCTTTTGGTTGACTCCTGTCAACCCCGTGTTGTACTATATCCGGACGTTACGTCCGCTTCCCCTTCCCTCCATGATCCGCTGGTGGCCCTGATCCACGCGGTCACGTGACGCGTTCACCCCGGGTGAACGCTCCACCCTATTTCACATATACGCAGTTAACCCTCTGTTTATCCCCTCTCGCATAGCTGTTTACCCCTGCGCCCGCATCGCAATGACTCCGTCTTGCCTTGTTCGGACTCGGGTGAGCGACTGTACGAGTATTCGAATGTTTGGCCCGCAGTACTGTACATACGTATATAAACCTGCATGTATCGTACTTGCCCCTCATTCGAAATCTACTTTGCAACCACCCTTAGCTCTGCGCGCTGTACCAACAAGGACTCGCCAGTACGACTTCGGTTGGCCAAGACTAGTGTTCCGCCGCTAGTGAAGTTAAATTACGCACCACTCTCGCGCAGTCACATGCCTGTGCTTCATCACACTTGATTCGTGGCGCGATACGAGTCGTCGGCATAACAAGAACAAAAATACGACTCTATTCTCACAGTTGTCGATCAGGGCCTCACCAAAGCCACATTGTTCACCCCATGTCACAAAACAATTGACTCCATTGGGATCACCTGACTCTTCCATCAATTCATTTATTCCTGATTTGGGGTACTGGAATTGGTAATCTCAGATCGTGGTCCACAGTTTGCATCTTTGTTTACCAAAGAGCTGTACAAAGCAATAGGGGTAAAAACCAAGCTAAGTACTGGGTACCATCCACAAACTAATGGAGAAAGCAAACGGGTTAATCAGGAGGTCGAGGGGTACTGTCACCTGTACTGCTCCAAGTTCCCTAACTCATGGAGCGCAAAACTACCCTCCGCTGAGTTTGCTCACAACTCCTGGATCCACTCTGTTCACATGATGACCCCGTTCTCCCTCATCCTCAGATATGACCCTTCCCCCTACCCTGAAGTATGACTCACCCTGGTCCCCTCCATAGATGAAAGGCTAGAACGACTTGCATCAAGCCAGGATGTTACCATCCTTGTGCACAGAAAGGCACAGGAATTGATGCATTCGTGCAGCAAAGGTTTGTATGTGCCACTGAAAGTCGGAGATCAGGTGCTGTTGGATACTGGGCACCTTAGGATCAAAAACCAGTGCGACAAGATTGCACCCCAACATCTCGGACCTTTCAAAGTGACTCAGGTCATGTCACCTGTCACCTTCCAATTGGACCTTCCCTCTACTTGGAAGGTTCATCTGGTGTTCCATGGGTCCCGCATCTTTCCATTCACCAAAAACAAAACATATGGTGCTGCACCTGCAGCACCATTACCGGAGTTGGTAGATGAAGAGGTGGAGTGGGAGGTTGAGGCGATACTGAATCACAAAACAGATGGGCACAGAGGACAGCACAAATACCTGATCAAGTGGAAAGGGTTCCCGCATTCATCAAATACATGGGAACCCGAAGAACATATAAAAGACCATGCAATGGATGCCCTTGATCAGTACAAGCTCGCTTGCCACCTCAGAAATTAATGGACTCCCCTTGCTCTGTCAACACTGAAAATGACTATGCCAACCTCATTGGAGAATCTGTTTATGACCCCTCAGCCAACCAAGACTTCTTACAGGTCCCACCCATCGTCTATCACAACTCCCCTCCCCTGTCCCCCTCCTCCTGCTTTCCTGGATCGGACTCCACATCCCTCTTGTCACAGTCTGTACTGCCCTCTCTTGCCAAACCTCCAAGATTGCATCCACACCAGGGTTTCTCGGTCCGCCAAGTACTGCTCCCCAAGGCCAGAGTCCCCCCAGTTGGGGACAGTAACCACAAGGGAAAGGGAAAGGGTAAAGAGAAGCCTCACCATGACACCGATCAAGGAGCAGCCAGCAGCCACTCCACCAATGCTCCCATCTCTCCCCACATTTGCCCCACCTGTCCAGCAGAACCTGTCACCAGTCACAATGCCGCCCTCAACATGCTTGCCTCAGTCACCCTTGCCAGGGATGACGAGCTGTGACTACCAGTCTCAGCAAGTGACTACCTGGACATTACTAGGGCACTTGACGTCTTCAACAATGGGGATGACATTGATGGGTGCACACAGGAACAAGTTAAGTATTTTGGGCTGTTGTCTGAAATCTACAGAGCAGCAGACATGATTGGATGGTGTGCCTCCAAGCTTAGGACCCAGCAACTTTCTGGGACCACTCCCCTGGCAGAGGTCATTATGACCTCCATGCTTGAAAAGGGATATGTGGACATTTTAGAAGCAGCAACCGGAGGAGCCTACCATCACCTTCACAACCAACAGATTGGCAAGTTTCTCGCCCCTACGGCTTCTCAGCTTCTCAACTGGATCAAACCTAAAGAAATGTCTCCAGTCGTACCTGAAATGAAGCCTTCTGCTGATCAGGAAGTCCGGTGGGATCCCCTGTTGGAAATGGCTGATAACATGACAGTTTTTAAAGAGGTTGGTGCTCGTCTGGGGATGGGATGTAACAACTCTGGTTGGGAGGTTTTTCTAACAGATGCTTCGTGGGCCGGCCTTGACAAGAACTATCATAATGCTGTCCATGCCACTGGTCTCTCCCTCCAACTCCCTTCCTCCCCATCCCTACTGATCAACTTTGGTTCTACACCAGAGGACATACTGTGGTTCCTGAGGGACACCCCCTCTACAAGTACGCTTGCCACCAGTGTCATTACCTGGGACATTGGTCCTGCTGCAATGGACAAGGTTCACATTGGACCCGAGCAAGCAAGGAACTGTCGTCTTCACCAACTCCATTGCCCATTGCCTCTCACACTCGTTCCCACTGCCCACTTTGCAACTTATCTGCCAACACCCATGCCTTGTCCTCAAGGGTCTGAGGACCTTAGAGGGGGGTGATGTTACACCCATATAGGGGCTTTTTCCTTTTTTGCCCAAACTGCAAGGTCATGTGGGTCATGTGGGTTGTCATCACATTGTTTGTCTCGCCATGGTAGTCCTCAGTCTGTTGGCACCCAGAGCCTTTGGATCACCAGCAGTGGAGGTATTTCCAATACCTACTGATGCTGCATACACCCTCATCACTCTGACTCATAGCTGCACCTGCAGCTGATGGACAGTATTTCATTTATGTCCTGATCTCCCTTCCATGTTCCTTTGACTCATTTATATTGCTCATATGTTTACTTCCTAGTTCTGGTGTCTGGCTCCTTGCTGCACATTGATTGTGCAGCCAGTATAGCCCTCGCTTCATCCTTCCCCTGCTCTGTCTGGCACCATGTGTTTCCTTTTCTGTTTGATTGTTTATTGCTGTGGATACTTACCACCTTGACAGCATGACTGGTATGGTACCCTATTGGTTACATATAAATATGCATGTACCATACCTTGTATCCTCAGTTTTTCAATAGCTTGCAACTCAGCTGTTATCTTTGACTCATACTCTGCTCCCTCTCCGTTGTGATCTCAGAAGAACTCGCCAGTAGAGGTAACCCTTGCCAGTACTTGTCAATAACAAGTTGAGCCATAGGGGTTATGACAAGTTCAGCCTGTAGACTCCCCCTCACACCACTCGTGACTAGTCCATTTGACGAAGTCACTTGGCTTGGGCATAACACTGTGCTCACAAAGACACAGTCACACCATCCAGAACCTTGATGCCATGAAGGCATTGCACGAATGTATTTGTGCCACATGCTGCCAATACCACTTGGGTCACTTGGGGCTACAAAGGTTGCAGTGGCTGAATGAAAAATCTTGACATGACTGGTGAAGGGAGTAACATGGTGGGAAGCAATCAGCATTGTAGAATCTGGGTGGAGTTGTTCAAAGATAAATTGAGCAATGAGCCCAGGGAGTGAAGGGATACCCAGCTCAATCGCCAGTGCAAGAGCATTCTTTGCATGGTTACAAGCTTGACAAGAGTTCATGTTAGTATGCTCAAGCCAACTTGGGCACATTGACAGTGTGATGTCACTCACCAGGGGTGCATGAGAGCTTCATGTCTGAATGTATCAACCCAGGGTGTTCATCCACAATTCCTGTGTTGTCATCATCCTCATCCAAGGTTGAAACCTCTCCATCTTCATGCTGTGCAACATCACTATTTTCCCTGCCCCCAACCTGGTCAATGCCTGTATCATAGTGGAGAGTGGCTGTGGGCATGTAAGGGTTATTATCCAAATAAGAGAAAATCATGAATGTACCATTCAGTGGAGGATGATAGGGTTGATGTGAAGCTGGCAGCATCCCTTGGGCTTCAAAACCAGCATGAGCTGCAGCAAGCTGAGAAATGCATTGGTTGGTTTGCAGGATTTGTCTGAAGGCATTATACTTGTTTGAGTGGTGCCAAGGTTTCTTAACTGCAGTGATGTGCTTTGATTCAGTAATTGATGTACACAAACTGTTTGGCACACCAAAAAGGCAAATCAATGATTCATAGTGGATGAGAGCATGCTGGCATGGAAGGGAGAAGCCGTCCACACAGATGCCAATGTCCCTGAAAATTTTGCAGTACTGATGAAACCAATCCAACATGTCTTTGAACTCAGCAAGAGTATCTTCAGTTATGACATTCCAGCAGACAATGTAGCAAACCTCTAAGAATGTGCAGAATGTTCATATGATATCTTCTGGAACATGGCCCTCAATGGCAGGTAGGTATACCTACACAGAATGAGATGGCATTGAAACAGAGTAATGGGAAATGGCCCCCTTCATCAGCGCTTTCGAATCATCCCCAGTCCATTGGCTGAACCCCCACCCATCAGGAAACTGTTGCAACCCTGGAAATGGCAGCACTGAGGCAATACTGACAGTACATGTCAGATATGTTAATTCATTGCATCAATTAGACTTACCATCGATTGATATCTACTAACCATTCCTTGGCACCAGTCTTGCCATACTCCAACTCCAGATATTTTCTGACCCACTTGACCAGGTGATCTTTGAATGTTCCTTTCACAAGCTGATGGAGAAGGTCCAGTGCAAGGAGTTGATGAATATCAGTGCAAGGGAAATCATCAGTAAATGGCTGCATGAAGAATTTATAGTAGCAAGGTTCCAGCTTAAGATTCAATGACTTACCACAACATTTCCATCAATCCCCCACTCATCCCAAAGAATGCCAAGAGGCAGTTCTTCAATCAGTGCTTGAGTAAGTTCCAAGGTCTGTGGTGCCCCACTGCCATTGAGGTCATTAGGGAAAGCAATGCATCTGTTGAAATATGTTGGGTAGAAAAGTATGAGATGGATTGTGAATGAACCTTCCACACCAGTTTTGAATGATCCCTGAAATGAGAACTTGCTCAGGATAGTCAGCAGTGTATGGACTGAGGCCAAAAATAATGTGGCAAAAATGATGATCTGGGCATTTCATGATTTGGGGCATTGTCATGCTGGGCTTGAGGGAGGCCAGTATCCTTGACATAGTGACATGGAAAAGTTGTTTTTTGAACCACTGAAATATGGGGTCATCAACATATTTCTTCACTGCTGTGAGACTTACAAGTCAGTACAGGCTCTGAATCCAGTAACAATGAAAACAAACCTTTTGGGATGGTGAGGAATGCAAGGAGTTCAACACCATTTCAATGAGCATGCTGGACATTGTTACAAATGTTCCCAATAGATATATATACAGGCCAGTAGTCATTCTGGCCTGTGGCCACAGGCACTGTAGTCTTGTCACTCCCAAGAATAATGGGAACAAAAGTTCCATCGTGTGTTGATTCATCCTCACATATCTTGTCCTATGGTGCATGAGCCATTGTACAGGGACAAATGGAAATGCATACCACTTGCCTCCATGCCCAATTCCCTGACATGAAGTTTTCATACTGTCACTTCTCACTGTCCTTTGAAAAGTCCTGGTAAGGAGTGTAGTTGAACTCACTGTCAAACTCTGCATTGGCAAGCATATCCACTACGAGAGAATGGGCTGGGTGGAACCAGAACTCATATGTCTGGTCCATCCAAGGAGGAACAGCTCCCATGGGGTGTTCACCACTGTACTTTAACTTGAAACTGTCCCATGGAATGTTGCCAAGTAGTGTAGTATCAATTGTGTTATATAGCTCCTTGTGGTCTGCAAATGGTGGCATGTTGCTGCCTTGCTCAGTATGTAGCAACTGCCCCCATAAATCACAAAGCCTATCAATGTTAGTAGCTGACATCTCAGTATTCTGGAAAAGAAACTCTGCAGTTTCAAATCAGAGCTGGCTACCATATGGGCCCCAGTTGTTAGGGCTCTTCTCAGAGACAGGGGGCAAGGGAGTGTTGGGATCGATTGCATGACCATTTGTGTTGCATATGACACCTAGAAAAATGATTAGAATGGAGAAGTCTTCTACATGATCGGGTTGGCTTACCAGTAAGTTTGTCATGGTAGTCACAAAGAACCCTGGGGGCTGGTTTAGAAGGTGGCAAATGTTGATGAGGGCTATTTTCAGAACCCACTGGGTTAAAAGAATAGTTGTGAGCCAATGACTGGTGCTGTTTTAAACTGGGAACTGTTTTGAATAAGCAGTTACAACCTGCATGAGGGCATGGAATACAGCAGACAGTAAATGCATGGTGAGACAGGTGTGACCAAGGACCAGACTGAGGCATGGTGGGGAAGAGTGGATTAACACACTATGCTGGTGTGTGATGTGAACTGTTGTGCCTGTTGGGAGCTAGTCACAAAGCATTAGTGCCCATGGGTCAGCAATAGCATACATACCTGAAGCATGTAGTGTGCCTCAGAAAAAAATACAGAGTCCAACATCCCTTTGCTGTAACCCCCATTACCAACCCTTGTCCTTTGTGCCCCCAGTTTCACTACAATGTCCCACCCTACAACCCATGCAAAGAATGCTCATCAGCACCCTGGATATATCCTACTTGAAGGGAAACAGGTGTGGTGTACCTCAGAGCAAAAACAAGCTGATGATGCCTGGACTGAACAAGCAAGGCTGGAACAGGCAGCAACTTGAGAGTGAGGTATCAAATGCCTGGCCAATATTGTTGTGCTACTCACCAATATCCCAAAGCCCAGGCCTAAACCACATGTTGTGTCAACAACACCAGTCAGGCCCTCTGAGGAATCTGAACTGGACATCAAGCCCATTGCTGGAATGGATGTCAGCAAAGATACAATGTCAGGAGAAAGTGCTGACCTGGATGGTGATGTTAACAGTCAACAAGTTGAGGTCAATGGTGAATCACCTATGCAAGTGGTAAGGAAACAAAGAAATCAGAAAACTTCAACTTGGGACATGGTAGAGGCAGTGCAAGGTGGCAATGAGTTTGCTGACAGTGTTGATAAGAATCAGCCTGAGAAAGGGAAGCACCAGGCATCTGTGTATGTTATCCCCCATCTTTCCACATGATTTTGCTCACTGAAGCTGTTCTCTTCTACTGGGATTGCCTTGACCATTTCTATCATCAATGTAGCCAAGCATCAGCAAAAGGCAACTTTGCTGGCATTGGAGAAGTGAAGGATTGGGTGGACAAGCTTGCCTCGTCAAGATCACTCCACACCTTGCTCTCTCAGTGGTCCACTTCCACCAACTCTCATGCACTGAGGTCCACCTCCACCAACTCTTGTGTACCAAGGTCCCTCCAGTGCTAGCACTGACTCTACATTCAAAGTTCTGCATTCAACTCTGGCTTCCTCTGCCATCTCCCAGCACTCATTTCCAGACCACCTTACTCCTCCATCTCAACTCAACTATGGTGACTATAGGTTTGATATTGATGAGGGTGATCTTGAACCCCTCACAGAGGCAGTTGGTTGATGGACAGACTCTATGGTAAGATTCTTTCTATGATTTCTAATTCCATCTTGATTTTTTTGTGTAGGACATCACCAAAGTTGTTAGCAGTTCCAAGATAGATGAGTGGGAACCATCACCCCCACCTGCTGCTACCTAATCATCTGCCCAGAAAGGTGCTCTTAAAGGAAATATCACACATGCCACCAGTGACAAGTCTGTTGGGAGCTTGAAGAAAAAACAAACCCAGCAAATTCAGGTAGGCTTGTATCCCACACCACACATTTTTATTGACTGACATGCACTGTAGGTAGATGCAGGGGAGTCCAAATCAGGTGCTCTGCCATCCAAACAACCCAAGCCATCACAATGCAGTGCATCTGGATCTCAGCACTCTGGCAGTGGAGTGAATAGGAAGTATGTCAAGGATGACCTCCCCCTTGGCTCCATGGTTGACAACATATGGAGACAATTCTTCATCTCTGCACTTGCACACTTCGCTGCTGGATACAACAATCCTTGGGCCATTCCCACCGAGAAATTCATGACAATCCTGCAGGTGATATGGGACAGGGTATATGAGGGTGAGATTGAGCACACTGTCACCAATGGTGGGCCTGTTTTCCACATTGTAAGTATTATTGTATGTGTCAACATCTTAGCACTAATGCCATATTTCATTTTAGGCTAAACAAGGTCTTAATAACTGGTGTGGCAGGTTCACTGCAGCTGCCACAGCTGTCATCACAACATTCTTTGCCAATGATGCTGACTTTGAGGATCCCAAGCAATGTGTTGAATTCACAAAGGCAATGCTCAAGAGGAACTGATTTCTTTTCAGCCACAACAGGGGGACAGACAACAAGGTAAAAAGTTTTCATGCCTTCTTGCATCACATTAACTTAAGGAGCTAAATAGATGTGGTCTGGATTGCAGAGGGCACCATTTGTGCTCCAAACCTTTGCCCATCACTTCAACTTCATCCAGGGCTGAATGGAAGTCCTGGCCTTAGATGGCAAGTTGGCTGGATCTCATACAGTGCTTGCATTGGCCTGTGCAGTGGTGACATGCTATTTTATTTCCCTCCACTGAATCATACTGATACAATTTATTTGTAGGTCTGTCGAACTCTCACATTGGTCGCAGATGACCATCTTGCTTTCAGGTCTTCCAATTCTGCCAGTGTGTGGACTACCACCACTCCCAAAGGTAACCAGTATGAGTTTAATGATACTGTCTGGGGTGCAGCGACAAGGCATTACCTGGAGCCCATCAAAGGATTGTCCAAGGAGAATTTTGTGCTTGTGGTTGAGGACATGCAGATGTATGTCAAGAAAGGAATGGTGACCTCCAGTGCTATGGGCTTGGGAGAAGATGATAGTGAGTATGAAGATCTTTTTACCTTTCATGATCATTTGCAGTACAGAATTTTTCCCCAACTATATGTCATGCTTCTTTCATGATTTCATCTCCTCCATTGTGCTTTCATAGTCACATCCATTGTATTCCATAGATAGCACTGTCTATTCTATCTCATGTGACTCATTTTGTATATCTCAAGTCATGCAAGCTCAATAAGCTGCAAAGCATGGCAAGTTAGATTTTGACACTAAGTCTTTTTCTCCTTATTGACAATTTTGGCTTATTATACTTGGCTTAAGATTTAAGCTCAATAAGGTCAAATAAGATTCAATAAGATTTTTGTTAATTTGCTGATGCAGTGAAAACTGGTTATCATGCCATGTGACCCTAGCTAATGAGATATGAAATCAATATGAAAAATATGATGTGGTCAATAATGTTTATGAGACTTGCCTTTTATGGACTGTGCTATGTAGCAATGTGTGATGTGATATGTAGCATTGACTGCATCCTTGGCACAGTGCAGCAGCTATGTGGTACACTACACAGTGCAGGTGTGCTGTCCTCTCTGCAACTCCTCCTTGATGCCCATGGCTTTGAATATGGGTGAACTTGGATCAACAGTGTGGTACATGTGCAACTGCACCAAGTACAACTTCAGTCACCCTCATGCAGTCTCCAAGGCAACTTTCTACTGTCATATTGATGAGGTGGACACTGAAGAAGAGAAAGCACATTTACGATCTACCAAAACCTATGAGGGGCTCAACTTTGCCAGGCAATCCACTTCCACTGCAGCTTGCCATGTAGCCATTCTCCAGGCCATGGCAAAAAGGTGTCTTGAGATGGTTGAAGATGCCTGCAGGCATGTTGGGCATCAGAAGCATGCTTGCAGTGCTGACATGGTGAGTTTTCTGAGTTATTTTCATGTAGCAGCACTAACTTCAAAGCCTACCATAGGGTGTACCCCCACCCACACCAGCATTCCTTGAGGAAGGCTTCAGTCATCCAGCCAACAAGGTATGTCATCAATTCATCCATGCTGATGCTCTGATGCTCTGACACCAATTTTTTCTATAGGACATGTCTCCAAGTATACCTGGTCTTCCTCTCAACACACCAGCCAACAAGGTAAGTACTCTGTCAATATTCACATTCACATTCACTGATCCAAATGCCTTCATAGGATACACCTCCACACTTCCCAGATCTCCCTGAGGATGACTTTGATCCCCCACCTGACAAGGTAAGTTACAAGTGCCAGTGGTTTTTTTGCCCACTAATCCAACTTGTTCCAATAGAATCTACCATTGCACACACCCAATGTACCAGATGCAATCCTCCACCTGCCCAATGATGAGGTTAGTCACTATATACTTACAGTATTATCTGGACTGCTGACTTCAATCCACATCATAGCAACCTGTAGAATCTGATCTTCCCAGCAA
Source organism: Pisolithus tinctorius (assembly GCA_024663395.1). Lineage (NCBI taxonomy): Eukaryota > Fungi > Basidiomycota > Agaricomycetes > Boletales > Pisolithaceae > Pisolithus > Pisolithus tinctorius. The sequence continues at coordinate 83,456 of JANFAH010000124.1, forward strand.
TCCATCAACCAATGTGGTTTGACCATTGGATGACATCGATTCCCTGCATACCCTCAACATACAGCATCAGTGTCAGGCTTGTCCCATTGTCAATATAGAGGTGCTTGTGGCGACTGCCATATTCCCATCCATGCAAGAGACCATGAACTTTGTTGCCAAACTCAAGAACATGTCCTTGAATGATTCAGTCTCCAAGCTTGATGAGGATGCTCTTGAATGGTTACACAACCTCCCAAGTCAACCAATATCTATTGAGAACCCAGGCATGTGTTTCTCCATATCCACTTACCTAGCTCTCGAGAGCACATCTCAAAATGTGTACAATCATGTCTGCCAAGCAGCTTGCAGTAGTTTTGCTGGTTCCCTGGGTGCCGATGATATTCTATCCTTCTATAATGTCAAAAAACTTATCACATCCTACATGGGGGTCATTTCTATTGAACATGACATGTGTTGTAACACCTGCATTGCATATACTGGTCTGTTCTCCCAACTCAAAGTTTTTCCTACATGTGAAGTTTCTTGCTGGAAGGAGGAATGGTTGCAAGGCAATTGCAGATGATCCAAAGTCACTGCTCAAACATTCACCACAATTCTAATTGGGCCTCAGCTGCAGGCTCTCTACCAGCACAAAGACAGTGCTATTGACATGGACTATTTGCATAGACATATGCAAGAGATCCTTTGGCAGTACAGGAGACAGGGAGTA